>JBAMBP010002633.1:40000-114605 GCA_037044515.1 Phortica magna
AAAGGCGACATTACCAAAGTGACCAACAAAAAAAAATACAAATTAATGAACGTTTTATTCTTTTATTTTACCCCTCCCCTTTTCTTGTTGTTGTTGTCAGACGTTGCTTTCCCATACTGCCAACGGTGAAGTATGTAAGAAAATTGTTACAACATTTGATGCCAAAACAAGTCAAGTTGCGCGTCAAGTCAACTCAGCTCAGCTCAAGTCAAGGCAAGTCGAATTGAATCAAATTGTGCACGAGCACAAAAGAGCAGAGCCACATTGAATATGCATAATAGTTTCAGGGTTGCAATAAACTCCCCACCAAACGGCCATCAGCCAACCAAGCAACATATATCAATGCTCAACATTAATGGGCAAGACGGTGGGGCGTTGAGCGGGTGGGCTGTGGGAAAGGCCTCGGTTAGTGTGACTATAAACCATTTAGTTACGCTCGGACTCAGTAACAATTCCTATTGAAACAGTGCTGAGACTGTCCGGCACTGTACCGTCCTCTGTTGTCCTGTGATGTCCGGTCAGTTGAGAGTTGGGGCGAATTGTTGCCTAACTGAGCGCCCATTTGCCCATTTTGAAAGTATTGGATTACAGTCGAGTGTTGCCTTCATAAAATTTTACTAAATTACAAACAAACATTTTGTGGTTTGTTTCGCTCAATATTGCCCAAATAAATTTTCATTATGAAAAGCGGGTCAGAGGGTCGCGTGCGATTGACGTTCGTTTCAATAATATGAGTAAAAATGTAACCAAACGTATAATTTAAAATTTGAAACATTTCGCCAGAGTTTTTGCTTTAATGAAAAATTTTATTAGCCAAAAGAACATAAACAATAAAATTTTAACACAAATTTTACAACATGAAAGGACTCAGCCTTATAAAGTATATATAAATATTACACTTGAAAGTTCTTGAAAATATTACTTAATTAGCATTTAAACGTAAGCTTTATGTATGGAAGCCGATATAGCTGAATAAGTGAAATCCATGCTACATAAGACGCAATGCGAAATATCCGAAACTTAGTCTAAGCTATCGACCGATAGATGGCGCACTGGATTATCGATAAAGAAGCGTTCTCGAATTCAATCTTTATTTTGTCATCTGTGAATGAGTAAATTACTAAGAAGCCTTGAGCTCAAATTATCACTTCTCTTAAACGAAAACGAAAAAATAAAATCAATAAAAGAATCTTGGTATTTAAGAATACAACAATTGTTAATCAAATACTTGAAAATCATTTGAATTGAAAAGAAGCGCAGACATCACTTGGACAAATTGAAAAGCGAAGAAAATGTCATGAAACAATTTACTTAATTGGATTTATTTATTAATTTGTTGTATGTTTATGTATAATAATAATGAAAATGAACAATGAATAAGTGGCAAAAGTGCTACAGGAATGATAATGGGCGAACAATCAAAGACACGCACAACAACAAGCCGCCAGACGCTGGCAACGAGGACAACAACTAAACAGGACAATGCCGGACAATAGTCGAGTATCACTAGGCATGGCAAATGATGATGGCATTGAGTGTTGCGACAATGACGACGACGATGAAGTTGCTCATGATGATACAGACGATGATGCTGATGATGATGTTGATGTTGAAGATATGAAAATCCAACTAGAATTTAAATGTATGAAGCTTTAGTAAAACTGTCAATCATTATGTATAAGTGGTTTCGGCTCTTTTGTGAAATAATTATTTATGTTGAATTATAATGACTGCCAAAACGTTAAAGCGTAAAAAGTGAAGCGCAGGCGGAACGAAGACATGTTTATGTAAATTATTATAAATATATATATTAGTTGTATTGCACAAAAGGGATAAATTTACAAGACATTTACATAAGCTGATGAGTTTGACAGGCAGTCAGTTGAGCAGCGGCGACCGACCGACAGGCAGTCGAAAGTAATTAGTGGCAATTACAAGCGAAATAGCAACAACAAAATACAACAACAATAATTTTCACGCCGAGAGGAAGTAATTAATTAGTTGTCTGCGCATTCAAGTCTGAGCAATAATCGCCAAAGCCAACGAAAGATACAATTTTTTGCACAAGGAAAAGCCACAAAATTTCGCTTCTGCGAATGATTGCGTTATGATTAAAATCTCAATTTTGGCGTCTGCATTTGAGTAAGCATTACTTTATGCTTGATTTACATAGACAGTTCAGTTCAGAATCAAAGCACCAAAAAAAAAAAAAAAGGCTTAACGATTATTAACTTCATTTGCTGTTTGAAAATACAAATTTGCTCGTTTACGATTCTGCCTGCCGGCGTTGCTCGTTGCTTGACTAAATGACTAACTGATTGTCTGTCTGTCTGTCTGTCTGACTGATTGTGAGGCTACTTAAGCAACAATATTATGTAAAGCAAACACAAGAACCGCAAGCAGTCAAGTACATCGGATTAAGAAGACGGTAGCGTGCAATGCTACAAGAGCCAAGTAGACCGAATGAATGAGCGAGCGAACGAACACACACAGGCACAATCAGACAAGCCAGTCGGGCAAACAGTCAAACAGACAGACAGTCATTGAGTCAGTCAGGACAAAGCTTTAAGTAGCAATGTCATTGACATTTTATGCTGAAAGGATAATTAATTTAATAGTTGATTAATTTGCGGTTCGTTTCGTTTCGATTGCATTTACGATTGTGCTAACGACAATTGTAAATTTACCGCATTTATTTGCGGCGCTTAATTAAAACCTCAAGCAATCAGCATCAAAAAAAAAAAACAAAAACTCAGCCAACGACAAAAATTACACACAAATCGTTTGATTAAGAAATGTGCTCTGCCGCTGACAGCATGACAGTTATACGCTGCCGGTAATAGTTACAAACAGTTTCATTCTAGATACAATTACATGATCTCCACCTCCACTTCCATATTGTATTTCATTTGTATTACACACGCAAACAATGAGACGTGGGCTGTGCAATTAGAGGCCAAAAGTGTTTGAAGTTCGGAAAAATATAAGATTACTTCAGCTGCAGATACTCAATAGAGTAAAGTATCTATGAGACAGGAAGTGCTACAATGCGATTGCTTATAAGACTTGTGCTCAAGTTGATCTATTGTAGGCTTGTGGCAGATACCATGTTCCTTGCTCGAGTTTTTTTAGGCGCTTATTTTATGAACTATTAAATTATGCATATAAATCTCCCTCTACCAATCTGGAGACAGACTGACTGACCAAGCCAACGATTTATTCATTGTTTGCACTCTTGAACTCATCATATTAAAGACATTTCCCTGCATTGTCAATTTGTCTGTAAGTTACTTCATTTTTCGCAACGCATCACATTTACTTTGAAGGCACTAATTAAATGATATCTTATCATGGCGGAATTTAATTGTCAGATACAAATGTATGAAAGTCAATAAATAAAATCAGAGCAATAACATTTTCCAGCTTAATTACATGTCTCATATATATGTATATGTGTCCGTTATGCATTGAAACTTCTATATAACTGTGTAAGTGTATCTGTGTGTGTGTGTGTGTGTGTGTGTATCTGTGTGAGGCGCAGGCGGCTGTGCGATAAACAGACAGAGATAGAGAGTTCAGCTGCATGAATGCATAGATAAGTCTCCACGGCATCGTTAGAATTTATGTGGCATCAAGTTCGCTTCACTTGAAATGACTTTGTGCGGTTTCATTTATGAGCTTTTGTGGTTTTCAGTTACGGTTGAGTTTGACTTTGCTAGGCTTGAATTGGTTTAGCTTCGTTTTGCTTGCTTTGCTTTGGCTCGGTTCGGTTCGGTTTGGCTTAGCTTGATTTCATTTGCTTTGTTTTTGTTTTTATAATTGACACAAGCACACACACACACACACATACAGCAAAAGGTCAGAAAAATGCACAAATGTTGAATCGTTGCTTGGCATTACAAGTATAATTTATCACATGAAACGCGCGTTTATCAACCAAATGGCTTAAAACATGGCCGTGCAACAACAACAACAACAACAACAACAACAGCCAAGGTGCAACGAGACCAACTAAACCAATCGGAAGTGAAATCATTACAAGTTTATTAAAGTTGTGGTCTCTATGCCGCTGGCCATAATGAAGTTGTGGCATGATGATGACGTTGACAATGTGGCTGACAATGATGTTGAAATGGCGAACAATATTGGCGGTTGATGCTGAAAAACTTTTGAGCTAATGATGATGCTGGGAATAGCAGACCCGTTGAGAAGAGATACAACAACATATGCTGAGCTTTGAAGATGAGATGATGATAAGATGAAGAGTTCAATGATGATGCTGTTTGTGATAGTGATGAAAGTGTTGAAGATCGAACTGCCAAAGTGTACAGTGATAATGAATAGAAGAGCTGTGATAAAACTGATGCTGAAGGGAACTGATAGGGCTGAGAAAGAGTTGATATTATTAATGAGCGAATTTAGTTTAAGGCTCATGGATCATGGCAATGATAAAATTGGTGGTGATAATGATAATGATAATGCAAATTAGATTCAATATTTATCAATAGAGTAATTAAATACTTAGAGTACAATGTTGCTGCTTGTGATATATCACAGTACCATCACTTGGATATCCTACTTGTGATATAACACAGTACCATCACTGTGATATATCACGGCAATGGTAATGATAGGTTGAGTATAACGATAAAGACGTGGTTATTAATGCACAATGTTGCCTATTATGATGATATATCACAGTACCATCACTGTGATATATCACAAGCAGCAATGATACGTTGAGTATGATGATAATGGTAATCAATTTTTAATGTTGCTACTTATGACAATGCTAATTATGCTGAAACATCACAGTGATAGTAATCATGCTAACACTGTGATATATCATGATGTCAGCGTTGATCATAATCTTGCCATTGACTGCGAAAGAAGTTACATTAAGTCATTTTATACTTCCTTCACTTTTTTGGCCATAATTCATAAAAGTCAATTACACGCGCCGCCTACTTTTGACCGCCCAAATGATAACTCAAATAGTTGCCGCTAAGAACTTGTGCTACATCTTCTCGCATCTTCTTCCACTGCCACTTCCACTGCCACTTCTACTGCCACTTGTTTTTTAGTTTTGCCTAAAAGCGTTAGTTACTTTTTAAGTGCATAAATTAACTTCACATTTTGCCTTAAAAATGCAACTCAAACTCACAATGAAGTTTTTGTGTGCAGTAAGTTTGACTCGAATGCCACAAGAAGCACTTCTGTGTGGTAAAACTTTTTGCTACTCAACACTGGAAACCGGCACACAGCACACGGCAACAACACTAACAACAACACGTTTGTATTGGCAATGTAAATCAGACACGGACCACAACTAACGCTGCCTCAGTCTCTGCCTCAGTCTCTGCCCCAGTCTCTGCCTCAGTCTCTGCCTCAGTCTCAGCAGTTGCCTCAGGCATGCCAAATCAAAGTCAAATGCAAGTATATACTAAGTATTTGCCTTAGAGCTCGATACGATTTGACTTTAAGACAACTTTCGCTAACGCTGTCTCGCTCTCACTCTCACTCATAGCGCTCTACGGTAGAGTGTAGTGAAACTTTTAGTCGGTGGCGTGTAATAATGCATCATACTTCTGTGCTCATTTTTAGCTTTGCCATCACACTTGATTCACTTAAATATGATTAATGTTTGCTTAATTTTAATTGAAATTTCAATTTCAGCTTACAAAACGTGCTCATTAAATGTCACAAAAAAAGGTGAGCAAACAAGTTTGTGTCATAAATACTTACAACAACAACAACAACTGGCGAAAATAATAATAAACATGTCTATCATGTTTCACCAACGACAAACAATAGTTCACATTTTTTTGCACTTTTTTTTCAAGACCATCCTCAACTTTTTCTCCATGCTATGTTTTTTTTTTTTATTCACCGTTACAGTGTGTAAATTTCAAGTTGTAAGCATTTGGAAAAAAACTATCTTTTGGTTTTTTTTTTTTAATACATATTCGACTATATTGTAATATATATTTATGTGCGCCCTAATTTTTTATTCGATCGTTCTCGAACGTTTCCAACGCGCAAACGATAACGTAGAAAAACAAGTGATATATAAATAAAAAAAATACAAATTTCAAGTTGAAAAAAATGTTGCCACTCACTGTTTGATGCCCTACAATTGAATGCGAATGGCACATGAAGATAGGCCAGGAATGTTCCATAAAAGTAAATTTATAAAAACACGATTCTTGACAGATCGGTTGAATGGGAGTGCGGAATTCCCAACAGGTGCCAAGGTTATCACAGGAACCTTAGGTATGGTAGGCCTCGCCAGTGTGGAGATTGCTCAGGAATTTTGCCTGGTACAATGGGATCACCATTAAAGAGGCCGCTATAATTTTCTTTCTTCCGGCTCCGAATTCTCTCTTAGTGACATTCAATGCACTTATTGCTAAACTTTGAAGACTCAAGTCATGCCACATAACAAAGCGCTTCGTCGAAACAACAGGCAGGCAAAAGTAGCGTATTTGAAATGTTTATTATTTTTTTTTTGGCCACCGAAGCGCAATCAATAAAAATGAAAATATTTTAGTTCATCGTTAAGTTCGTTTCAATGGCAGCTGAAGGATTAAAAATAAAATCGAATGAACTCAACTGCATGAGCGAACGTGTAAGCAAATGTTCTTTACAAAAAAGTACATCTATATAAATGTACAAAGTAATATGTAAATAAAGTGTATCAAAGAAGTTTACATACATCATTTTTTTGCAGTAAAACAAACTTTCCTTGAAATTGTTGAGTTAGTTTTCTCAAAAGATATTCGGGCATATAATACGATACATATTAAGAAAGAAGGGGGCAAGCATTACGTGCGTGAGAATTAGGATAAGAGATATCTCACTTTTTCATTCCTTTAAAATAACTATTTTTGAGAAAACCGCACGTGAAATGGAGCTGGGATTCCACAGATGTGAGCAAACTCTTGAAACTCGATGTATATTTTTTTTGGTTTGGGTAATATGTTGTTGATTTGTGCGCTTTTTTACATTTATCATATTATCGTCTAAATGACAAAAGTACATTTTTATATGCCGCTTGGCTTATTGGTTGCGTTGCTGCATAATGTAGAAATATGTTTTCATTGAATGATTTATAAGCCAAAACATTTTTACACAACGCTTGCATATTAAATTCGATGTTGGAAAACCCCCAATACGAACATTTCTCATTTTCACCTTAACGAGTTCGCTCGCGGTTCGCTGTTTTATTAACGCCAAAGTTCAGCATTCGTCAAAGGCGTAAAACACTTTTGGCTAAAGTGTTGCCGCCTTTTCCATTTTTTGCCTGCCCCAGCCTCGCTCACTCCCCCGCTCTGTCAACGTGCACAAAGGCTAAAGTTTTCTTTGCATGCGAAACTAAAATGCGAACAACAATAAAAAATTCAAGGGGGGCACAAAAACCAATCCCGGAAAGAAATGAAAACCAAAACCAAACTGAAAATGTTTGCCCTCATATGAGTTTACTTTTGCATGCGTAAAAGTTATTGTTTTTGTTTTTGTTGTTGTTTTTTTTTTTCTCATCTTCGCTTTAATACACAATACCTTCTGCAACAACATGGTTATATTAGTTGGCATGCTTGTAATGTACAAGCGGAAGTACTTCTCATGTCATGTCTTGGTTGCATGTTCTTCAGATTTGCTTTGTGCTGCAACATTGATTGGCTAACATGGTGCAACAACATGCAATAAGTATCTGCCACAACGAGAGCACATCATCATTGATTTGGCCGAACATGTGCCCTCCGTCGCCAGCCCCCCATGGAGGGTATTGCAGAGTCGTGTGCTGCTGACACAAGTGCACTTGCACTTTTACTTGTATTGCTCCGCATGGCTCTGTAATATTTTGTTGGATTTTACTTTTTCATAGCGCTCATGTTTTTTGTGTGTGTTTTGTGTGTGTTCGGTTTTTTTCAGTGCAAGCCTTTGTGCGCAAGCAAAGAAGAGTTTTTACACAGAGACGAAAAAAATAAAAGAAAAGCACAGCAAAAAAAAAAAAAAACACAAAGCATAAAGATATGTGAGAAAAGCTCAAAAGAGCGTAGCACAAATTTAAAAGGGGGGAAAGCCACACAAACGCTTTGAAACAAAAAAGATAAAAGAGATAAAAAATCATAAAAAAAAAGTGGAAAAAAAACTCTTAAGTAAAAACGAAAAATTGCACAACGTGTGGCAGCAATATTTGATTTGAGCGCTAAAAATTTTGATTGGTTGCACAACACACACACACACACACACACACAGACAGACAGACAATCAAAATATTTACATGCAAGAGTTCGCATATCAATAACTCAAGAGCAAGTTGAACCGCTTGGAAAATGCAAACATTTCCCATGCTTCAATGCTGCACAAACCTTACAAACTTAATTGCTTTTTATACACAGGTGACCGCTATTTGCAGGCGCTGCCCAACAAGCTGCCAAAAGTGCTGTTTTAAATCAAGCAAACCTCATATTTCTTGGCATCTCCCAATTTCGCTTCCTTTTATGCTGCGCCAAGTGCTGAAAAGCATGTGCTGCCATCTCAACATCAAAGGCATGACTTAAGCATGATGCGATCGTGGTTTTTCTTAGCTCAAACTCGGCGTAATTTCGTGTCTTTCTATAACACAAGGCATCAGTTTCAAACTGCGCATCGAAGTAAGCGCCTTCATACTCAGGGCCTGCTAATTTTCCCTCCGGGCATACGTGGACTCATGCACACACTCGTGTTTCAATGGTACCACTTGCACGTGGGCCAACTTCTAATTAGCACAAAGTGGCAACAAGGCAAATGCAAATCCGGCCGAACAAGTCAATTCGCCTGTCAATTAATCTGCCAACTGCACGCCAAATTAGCCATGCTTGCCTCACTCGCAAGAAGTCAAATTAAAAATGAATTTTTATTAGTTGTTCTGTTTTTTTTTTAGTTTTAATTTACACAACGCGTGTCAGGGTTGTCACAGTAAATAAATGGAATTTCCTTGTCTTACCGCAACTTTCTGTAAACGTATTATTTATGCATGTGACATATATTTTGATATTTTTAGTGTAACAGTGACAGTTTTAATTGATTTCAATAGAAATTCGGGCAGCGCGAGTGACACGAACAAGCTAAGCTTTTAGCAGCCAAATGGCAAGTGCCGTGAAAGGCCTTGTTTGCTGAGTTCGGCTTGCAACAATGCAACGCTGACCTTTTGCCAACTGCATGGGTTATAGGTTGCCCTCCTATACATGATACTTTCTTCAGGATCTTGGAATAGTCAACAAAAAAAAAAACCAACCTTAGCTTGGCATCGGCCTTGAATTCACTAGACTTGTTCGATTGATGATTTAGAAATTTCTGCTGAAGTAAAAAGTCTTTAAACGCCAAACTATAAATAAATTTACACACTTCTTTTGAGTCATTATAATCATCATACATAAGATGACTTATCTTCGTTATGTCAAACGCTGCGAGCTCATGTGCCATTAATATTTTTAATTAGTAACCGAATAACGCTTCATTATTATACACAAAGGACATTTCAATGGTAAAATAAATGGCACAAGCCGAGCGGCAACAAACAGTGGCGAATATGACATAACGACAGCGTTGACAACCCTGTCTTTGCGGCCAAGTATAACGGTGAGCGAAGAGTGAAAGAAATGAACGAACGAACGAACGAAAGAACGTTCTAGATAAATATAATAAAATATATTGTACATAGATTGAGTGCACTTGAAATGTGCACTTTGAGCGGAAAATATTGTGCGCAAGGATATGCAAGGATAATTAACGATGCTCAAGTGCAGCAATAGCAATAGCAATAACAACAGCAACAACAACGATGACTTTGCAATGTTGGCAATGATAAATATGACAAAACAAAGCGTTTGAAAAAAAAAGAAAATAATAATAAAGGATAAAGGATAAATAGAGAGAAAAAGTAAAAAATTAAATATAAACTTTATTCAAAAGCATAAACAGCAGTGACTTTGGCAGCGACTGTGGCGGCGATGGAGGCAGCGAGGGAGGCAACTTGCACGATTCCATATCAAGGTGAATGAGTGACTCACTTATTGAATGAATGAGTGAATGAGTGGTTGCTTGAATGAGCAACAGTATAGCAAACCATTTTATACTATAAGCATGTGTGTGTGTGTGTGTGTGTGTGCGTTAAGCCACACATGTGTTTATACAACACACAAGCCAAGCATTTGAAAAATAATGAAAAAAGTGGAAATTGCAAAAAACTAAATCACATAAGAAGAGTATAATTAATTGCTGAAAGAGTAAAGTGCTGTTTGCAATCAAATAGCTGTCAATATGCACACATACACACACACAGACACATCGATACAAAGCGACGGCCAAAGAAGCGCACTTGAATGAACAAATTGTACGTTTTAATGTTCAAAGAGATTTAATACCATTTTAAAATATTTTTCGCCATTTTTTAATAAATATTAATAATCAAAGTAATTAAGCACAAAATTCAGGTTATATAATAAACAAGCTCAAATTGTAACTTGTTCATGAGTTAATTTTGACTTCAATATTGATGGCATTTCTGGTCTTTCATGTCTTGGCATTGATGTGTTCGTTAGTGCTTGATTTGATTATTGACACTTGGTCAAATGTCTGTAAGCATAATGGATGGCATACAGTGAACACTCATTGGTGTGAGAAGTTTTGATACAGTTCGAAAATATCATAAAACTTCTTTAAGTTGATCTACTATTGATTTTATTGTATAATATTATAATGAAAAATTATACTTTAAAAATTATAAAAAATTTAAAAAAAAAATTTTTTAATATATAAAAAATAATTACTTATTTAATTTCGTCGTTTTTAAGCTTTAATTGAAATTTAGACTTCATTAAAAATGTAAAAAAAAATTATAATTTACAAAAATTGTCACTCTTGAGCAACCACTGTATTGCCTGTACTTACAGTGGCTGTTAATAAATTGGCACACTTCATTTTTTTTAAATTTCATTAAAAAAAAAAAGTTTTAATTCTAAAAATATTTGAATTAACATTTAAGCATATTTTTCGGTAAGCCAAAGAATTTTAAAAAAATTTAAAAATGTTTGCACTTCTTCTGTTAGTTCGAATTTCTGTGCAGCCACTGTAGTTCACTATTGATATTCACTTTTGCTCATCTGCCGTGCTCAAACGTTGTTGTTGTTGTTGTTTTTCTTTTTGCTGCCTTGTATGATAGTATTTTACATTTGACACTGTCAATACTTGTGCCACAAACTAACTTGGCTAACACGAACATGCTATAACATTACAAGCCACTCTAGTCACTGACCCTGGCGCCACACAATGACCGCACAGATGCTTGCGCCACCCCACCCCACCCATGCTCATGCCACTCACACACACACAAGCACACACACACCATGACAAACAACGCCGACTGAAGCATCAAGTGCATGTCGACAATTTTTAAATTGCAATTAGTCGCATAAAGTGCAAAAGTGTTTCTTCCTCTTGCACACTCACTCAGCCCCTCACCCCCTCACGCTCTTTCACTCACTCATACGCTTGGCTGCCTTGTGTTTGCTTGCTTGCTTTCATGTCTGTCCTTGTCCGGCTGTCTGTCTGTCTGTCTGTCTGTTTGACCGTCTGTGACTCTGCTGCTGCTGCCGCTGCTTTGCCCGTGTTGCCACTTACTGGAACTGTCAGTGTTGGTCAGTCGGATATGTTTTTTACAAGATTTTTTTTATTTTTTATTTAAGTTTGGTTTGATTTTCTTGCTTGTCTTCTTTACCCGTGTTGTTGTTGTTTGTTTTTTGTGTTTTGTTAGCAAAGCTTTTGACTGACAACGTTGATGAATCGACCAAGTGCAGTCAATTTACTTGAACAGTGTTGCCAAACCCTTTTGCTGCGCTCTTGCACTTATTTTATATGTTTGCCTGCTGCTGCTGCTTTTTCGACTTCTGCTTCTTTCTGTTGTCCGTCTGTCCACCCGTCTGCCATGTCACAGTTATGTTCGCAACTCAAGATGTTTCTATTTGTTTGTTAGCTTGAAAAGCGCTTAATGAACAGAATTCTCAATGTAACTTGTTTTTTGCTTTGTCAATAATGCCCTTGACTATTTGCGAAAACAGTCGACACACAAAAAGATGCCGGCCAAGAAGAGGCAGACGTAGAAGAAGAAGCAGCAATGGCAGCATCAGTGAAACGTTTAATTTGTTGACTGAATGAAGCACAAAGACGCCAACATTTTGTGGTCGACCAAACAAAAGTCTGATTTATGCGCGTAACAGCAACAACAACAACAACAACGACAACAACAAAGCGTACAATTGAAGCGCACAACCGAGCAAAAAAAAGCAAGACAATGTGCCGCATGTCCGTCCCAACAACAAGTTGCATAAACAAATGTCCCGTTTCGCCTCTTCTCTGTATAAGCGATGAATTTATGGTTTTAACAAAGTTCTGTCACTCGTTGCCTCAAAGTCAGAACAACTGTAAATTTTCCTTTCTTCAAACAGCCAAATACAGACAACGAGCATATTTTACAACAAGCAATGCAACAACAACAACAACAACAATGACATTATCTAAAACGCTAAACGCGCGCTTAGCACATTTGTATGCACACTGAGCGCCAAAAGTATGCAAACATCGATGAAATACTGCAACAGATGAGTCTTGAAATATAATATATAAAAATTTAATTATTATTTTTACAGTAGTAGTGCATAAATTGAAGCCAAATGATTGTTCCAATGATTTGAATTGTCGGATAGTTATAATATCCAAAACTCTGGAACAAATAAATCATCATTGCTCATTGAAAAAAATTATATATATTATATTTATAACGAAAAACTTCCTCTATCCGGACACTTGACAGTCGGACTGCATTAAAAGCGTAGCAGAAAAATTAATTCCATTTTCAGATTTGAATTTCAGAACCAAAAAAATTCGGGAGAATTCTAATATAAGATATCATCATGTATTAATAATCCAAAAGCACCGAAAATTTCACACTTTTGATAGACACTGTACACACACACACACACACACACACACACACACACACTCATAGACAAAAATACATATGCTTGTACGATCATTACCGACTTACTTCTGTTCTATGTCAAACTCAAAGCAAATACTGCAAAAAAGAAGGAATTTACAATAACAACAACAACAAATCAGCAATGCTGTATGCATGTTTACATGGAAAGTTGACTTTTGTGCATTTTTGCTTTCATGCAATGTCTGTATCTGTGTGTGTGTGTATGTGTGTGTATCTGTGCGAACTTACCATCAATAACATGATAATGACTACTCGACTTGAACAGTTGCATCAATCATTGCCACCAAACAAGTGACAACTATATGCCGGCCAAAGGAGCATTCGCCCCACTCGCTGCCCCCCTGCTACACTCAACGAGCAACAGCAATGCCTTAATTCGACTTACGTTCTTTCGGTCTGTTGGACTGCAATATGATACTGACACTTGACGCTGCCTAACTGCCTCACTGACTGCCTGACTGACTGGGTACGAAACATGATGCTCATCTCGGACTTCAAGAGTCGACACACACACACACACACACACAAAGCACACATACTTATTATGGTCAGCATAGTTTCAAAGATGTAACTCACAGTTTTCTTGTGCAAGGAAAGCAAATTATTCATGCCGAATTTGAGCCATAAATGCTCTTATGTCATGTCATTCAAAAGTCTTTTACGAATGCACTGCGAATGAAGTGTAAATGAAAGCTTCTGCTGCTGCTTCTTCTTCTTCTTGTGGCTTATGTGCCAACGAAAATCCTTTTTTTAAGTTCAGTGTAATTTTAAAATGGCGCATTTACATACGGCGACTAATGAGGCGATAAATGGCTAGCTTTTGAATGTTGATCTGTCTTATGTTATTTAAGAGTTGTTGTTAACATAAGACAAAATCAATTTTTTAAGGTTACATTTCACTTTAGAGAACTTTTTTTCAATAAATGAAAAGAAAATATTTTAAAAAACAAAAACAAAAATATGAAATACTCTGTACAAAACGGTTGCCCACGTATACTTAATATATTATGTATTTTGTGTGTGTTGTTCTTTCTCACTCACTCTTTCGCTCTTTCACTTGTGCGTCGCTTGCGGCAGTATGGCAACACTGACTGACGCCTCATGCATTTCCGTTTATAATAAAAATGCTTCTGTTTCCACACAACGGGCATGTTGATCGCTTTATATTCTCTGTCAGACTATACACGACCGCACACACACACACACACACACACACACGGACACACACACATGAGCAATAATGGACAAAGATATCTGTTTTCGATTGTGCATTTCTATGCAACGAAGCGGAAATATTTCAATTGTGTCGCTGACTTGTAATTTCTCATATAACTTTATGTAAGTGCGTTCCACCCTTGCATATATGTATGTATATATGCATGAGTGTGTGTGCGTAAAAACACCAACACACACACACACACACATACAAGCAGACTGTGTCAATTGTTAGTCTATTACGTTTGTTAACGCGACTGGTTGACCATTTGTGCCATGAGTAGAGACCAAACACACACACACACACACACATGCACATATATATAACTGTATGCGCTTTAAAACATGAAATATGCGCTGTAAGCCAAAACAGCATGGAAAAATATTTGAAACTAAATTGAAAGTGAAGCATCAAATATGCAACTTCCATGTTTGCCACGCCCACTCACCCACACCGCTTACACTTTACTGGCTCGCGACCAAGTGTATGCAAAAAATAAATAAAAATGGTGAAATGGGGAATAAAAAATGAGAATGCGAAATTTCTACGCTGCTGACAACAACATTTAATCTGTTCCGAGGATATTCTAAACCAAATATTGATTTTATATGCACAAATGGAGATAGTTCTTTTTTATTATGATTTATTTTTAAGTTCTTCTATGTTAAGCAAAAAAGAAAAATGAAAAAAAAAACAAAAAATATTTTGTAAAAATGTGAAAAAATCGTATTCTATTATAAGAATGCTCGAGGATGTTTTTTTTGGATAATTGAAGTGTTGACATACGCGATGTGTCGCAACGAACACTTGCGCGTTACATGCATGTGTGTGTGCAGATATTTTTTACAAGCTTTTTCTAATTGAATGCGTAGGGGGAAAGATTACTTTATACATATACATACATACATGCATATATATATCGATGCCAGTGTGTGATGTCGGTCAAAAAGGCTGCACAATATGAGTCACGGTAGCTAATATAAGGCAATGGATTAGCTCAACAAGCAACAGCGCACTCAACTGCATTATGTTTGTTAGCGTTACACTATGACATATACTAATTATAAGTTGAATGCATATCGGCTTCTCTTCTTTATGCGTTGCTTGCACTGTAAAATGCGCTCTTTGCTTAGGCTCAGCGATCAAGAGAGCACAACAAGACATGCATTGCGTAAATGTTATGTTTATGCACTGTTAATGTTAGCATTTCTGTCACACGTGCGCTCTGTTAAAAAAGAACAATTAATCATAGAAAATAAAAAACAATTTTCAATTGCATAATTTTTATGTATTCTAAATAATCATCATCACATTATGGCACAATTTTGTAATATTTCACATACATCGAGCTCAAAAAAACATTTCAAACATAAAATAATAAAAGAACAACGAAACAGAATGGAAACAATATCAATAAATCTTTAGACTTTCGAACAAATAATATATTAAAATTAATTACAATGTTAAGAATTTCTTTATAAGCTTAACTATATTACGACAATGCACTAATAAATATTACTATATACGATAATAGACAAAAAAAAAAAATAATAATAATTATTATTATTATGTATTATCATATGAATTATTTTGTTTATTGATACTATAAACTAGAAAACAAACTAATCAAGTAATGATCGTTGAATTAAAACGAACGTTCGATAACTGTTTATCGATAACATAAGTGCCGTTATTTGGCGAAAAAAAAATTTTGATTAAACAAACTGTTCACGTTATAAGCGCGCCGGCGTTGGTCTTGCCGCCAGTCGTTGTTGTTGTCACCGCGCCAGTTTTCGCATGCCCCGCGCCCGCTGTCGTTAATATCGACATCGATGTTGAATTACGAAATCGTCGACTGCCATTCGCATAGGTCGAGGCAGTTGTATAGAGGCTGGCATTATGCTGTGCATGCCGATGGCGACGTCGATAGCCCGTTATTAGTTCACGCACCGTTTTTCGATATTTATCCGAGAGTACGCAATAAAGGAAAAAATTCGATGCCGCATTTATTGCAGCAAGCAAATTGAAAATGTTGCCGAGAATCGCTCGAAATTTCCAATCAATTTCTACATTCTGTGAGATTATCAAATAAATTGCCCACGGCAATTGGCAAACGATAAAAAGCAATACAACAGCAATGAGTGTCACCGTGACACGATTCTCCTGTGATATTGTTGAATTGCCCGATGTTGATTTGCGCTGTGAAATATACAAAACAAAAAAAAAAACAAATAAATATTCATTTAACATTTATAACATATTAAATACATTGTCGAATTTACATGGAGTGTTGACACTGTCAAAAAAAATGCTTACGCCATTAGAAATATGCTATATTATGCACAAGTGCACTATGTGCGTTAGCGTTACACTGCGCCATACAATACACTTATATTGCATGCATTGTTTTTCGTTGCTTCTCCTTTTGTGCGACGCCTTCGCTTAGCTTCATACCAATCGTAATTCCTTATGTTACGCTTAGCCTCAAAAGCACATAAGTTAGTACGATTGCTTGGAACGGTAGCATTTGAAGGTCAAAGTGCCAGCCTTGCTTAGCTTGGCGCTCGCTGGTTTTGTGTAAAGATCGTGATATGAATATCAAGAGGATGTAACCTCATAAAGAATTTCAAACACTTTGCGGTCTTTTGACAATAGAATTTCATTACAAATAAAGATAAAATGCTTTAGTTAACCTTTAGTTAGATTTATAATTCAATTTTATACTGAATCGACTATTTAATATCTGTTCTATTTCATATATGTAATTTCAACATTTACTAACAACATTTCCGTGTTAATTATAATTCAACGAAATGTAACCGCAAATCGCACCAACACACACACACACAACTCGTTACTGTGCAACATTACGAATATAATAGCAAAATATTTATTACATGCTATGTTACATATTTGTATCTATCGTATGTATGCAATTGTAGCCATGAGTATGTCTGTGTCAACTCAAAGTGCATAATGTATGCACGAGAATGTTATACAATTCGTTTTAATAACAATTTGCATACATTTACGTGCCACAAATGCCTTTTGGGGGTTTTATTGTTTGGACAACGACAAAATGTGCTAATGCAACGCAACGCAATCCCCTCCCCCTTCGCCCTGTTGGCAAGCAAATATCAGTAGACTCACCTTAACACGTCTGATGCTATTCGCATTTGTCAAATCGCTACGTAAATTCTTTGAACGTCGGACCAACATAATCAGAATACAGTTGAACGTGGCCAACACCATTAACGGTATCAGTACGAATACGAACATTGTATACAAGCTCCAGATGTGATTGTATAGCTCGTTCTGGCCAAAACTCGAGGCTTTATTCTTGTATACCGTTACCTGAGACGAAAAAGAAATGTAAGAGAAGAGCAAACAAAAAGAATGATGAAAAGTTTTGATACAACTGAGTGGGTGTATGAGTGAGGGTGTGTGAGTGACTGACTGACTGACAGGGGGAGCGAATGAATGAAGTGAGCGTGAGAGTGAGACAAAAAGTGGTAAGTTGGTAAGAAGACGAGAAGAATAAGACCGACCGAACGTTTTAATATATGTAAGTGCGTGAGTGAGTGAAAGAGATAGCGCATGTTGCATTTTGTAATGGAAACGAAAAGATAAGGAATGCAAGTGAAAATTCTCATGTCAGCTTAATAGTTGGCAAAGCTTGTCTTACATTTTGACAATATTCCGTAATGTTAAATGCGAAAGTACCGTTGTCATACTCCGGCTGCTCTTGCACGACTTGTTTCTTTTCCATTTCCATTTCCATTTTCAGTTCACGCACAGACGATGCTCGTTCAAGCTCCGCCAGTATTGCCTGCTCCTCGATGTTGTGGTCATCGTTTTGATGTTCTTGTTGTTCTTGTTGTTGTTGTAGTTGTTGTAAAGCACGATGTTGCAAATGCAGCGATAATGTCGCTACTTTATCTGCTACTCTTGTTGTTGCTGTTGTTGTTGTTGGTGTTGGCATTGCTGTTGTTGTTGCTGCTTTTGTCCTTTCAACTGTTGGCAACTCTGTTGGACTCAGTTGTCCTGACACAGCCATTGTTATCGGCCAAGTTGCTGCTGCTGTTGTTGTTGACGTTGTTTTTTCACTTGTTAGCTTGAATTCTTTTGCTGTTTTTTCATCTTCTTCGTCATAATCATCATGACCATCATCATCAGCATTAACATCATCTTGCTGCTTGTCAAAGGACTGAGTTGTTGTCACAATATTTGGAATGTCTGCCACTGTCGCACAAATTTAAAAATAAAATTCAATTTAAAAATTAAAGCCGAAAAAATCTTAAATTTTTGTTTTAATTAAAAATTTTTGTATTTTCGAAATTTTACTATTAATAATTTGACAAAAAAAACTTTGAAAATTTTATATGCTTTAAGTTTCTTACAAATTGCTCATGACATAAAGCAAACAATTTTTCTATAAATTATTTGACAAAAAGCTTTTAAAAATTTGTATGCCTTAACTTTCTTACAAATTGCTCATGACATAAAGCAAAACATTTTTTATAAATAATTTGACAAATAAATCTTTGAAAATTTTATATGCTTTAAGTTTCTTATAAATTGCTCATGACATAAAGCAAACAATTTTTCTATAAATTATTTGACAAAAAGCTTTTAAAAATTTGTATGCCTTAACTTTCTTACAAATTGCTCATGACATAAAGCAAAACATTTTCGAGCACGATTTCTTTTTCAAAGAAGAGCTGATTAAGAATTGAAACAAGTGAGTCTTTTATTAGGTTGGATAAAACCGCTTGTTTTTTTAAAGAAAAGTTATGATTAATCCGAAATATAAAAATTACGCCACGTATACTTAATAAAAAGTCTTCTTCTTACTTGAAGTCCTTAAGGCAAAAGCCGCTCAATACATTTGGCCAGCCTTAACCGCAAGTGACAACTCACTTTGGTTGCCTTTGGCAGCCTGTCTGAGCCACCCTGTGAGCGCTCAAACGACAACGACTCAAAAACCGCTTTGCCACTTTACAACACTGAACGCTGACAAAGTACACGGGCCCGTCAACAAGTTGATAGGTGCGGTTTCGGTGCGCTTTCTTTTGCTTTTTTAATCGGCAAATGCCGCAATTACTTAACTTACTCATTACTCACCTTGACGCAATTCGGTGAGAGAAACATTTGCAGCATCATCAGCAACCGCAACATGCAACGTCAACAATGTCGCTGTCGCTGTCGCTGCTGTTGTACTCAAAGGCATATCACTGTCGACAACACTGATGTTCTCGTCATCATCAACATCTTCATCATCATCATGGCCGGCAACATAAACATTATTATTGTCGCTCAAAATGACCGCTTCCGGTGTTTGTCGTGTCATAAATCGACGCTCAGACGGCATTACAATTGACTCATGCCTCTGCAACTGTGCGCCGTCTATGATGCTTAATGTCAAGTCGCCTTCGCCATCGCCATCGAGATCAGCATCGGCGGCGTCGCCATAACCGCTGCCAGCCATGGGCCAAAACCAATCATCGATGTGCTTGTGCGTAGGCGTGACCAGTGTTGCAAGACTTTGATGCGACATCGTTGCAGCGGTGACAGGTAAGCGCCGTAAATGTGTCATTGTTGTCTTGCTGCCGTCGTCATTACGCACCGACGTCGTTGGCACGGCTGCGGGCGCCAGCAACGCTACCGACGGCGTTGGCGTCACATTCGCCAGTGTTGCATTACACGGCTGGCCATCGACGTCGACTGACATCGAGCTGACTTCATACGTGTGCTCGAACTGTGTGGAAATCGTCGAGAGCAGGCAGAACAGTGCCACGCCTAATAAACGTGCAAAGAGTAAAACCAAAAAGTGAAGTCATGTATTCCACAAAAAGGACATGGTTAAGTAAGTGCATTCACATGTCGTCTGTCTGTCCATCTGTCCATCTGTCTGTCCGTCTGTCTGTCATGTACTGTGCCGTCCATAGGCCAAAATCGGCACAACGTCACTCACTCACCTGCAATCACTTTCTTTGCCAACGACTCTGTGCAAAATGTTTGCCTTTTCAGTGGATAGCGTATCGCAATAAATCGTTCAATCGTGAAGCACACAGCGATGTAAATCGATATGTAGGCTGGAAAAAAGGTAAACGTTACACTTCGCCTACTGCCACGCTTTCAAAAAAATGCCTTATGCTAGCAACTCTGCTTTAAAAACGTTAATAGCGCTTTTAATAGTTTCGTTAATAGAAAAATTAATAGTCACCTATCAACAACACAGCTATTGAAAAACTATTTGCTAATGGCGTACAGAAAAACAACTCTGCTAGATAACACGCTCTATTGAAATTATATTCACATGTCATTTAATAGAAATCTATTATCTATTAATATTGCCTAATAGAGTTGCTGGCATAGGCGCGGCGTTAAACTCACCACAAGCATCGACCAGCCAAACGAACACGCCGTACAACTTATAGAAGAGCACGCAGTTCTGCTGTATGTATTCGTAGTGCTGCAAGGATAATAACAGGCTCAACGTCAAGTAGATAATGTCCGTTATGGCCAACGCTGTCAGATAAATATTTGTGGTGCAACGCATGCGTTTTCTATTAAAAAAAAAAACAAGAAAAAAAAGCATAGAAATTATTTATAAGAAACTTAAATTCTATAATTCAAAATACAATGGAAAGACACGCAAGCGAACCGTTCCTGCCATAAGCCGCTCCAGAGAAGACACGAAATCACGAAAGATCTTCCCGTCTAAAGCTTTCAATATTTAAATAAATGTTTTTTTGTAATACATGAGTTCAAAATCAAACTTTCGTCAGAAAATTTACGTTTTATACAAGTTTTCTCTCAAATTTATTTATTTATTTTTTGTTTACAAAAACAATTAACAAATGAAAAGTGTGAAAATGCAAAAGTTAGGCCGAAATTTCGAAATATTTAAGGAAATTAAGAAATTTCAAGCAGAGAAAGGAAGAAGAAGGCGTGCGCACAAAAGCATGCTATAACATTTGGCATTCAGGCAAACAGCAGCACACACACACACGCACACACACACATACACAAAAGCTTAGCAACAACTCAAAAATGTAATCGCTTAAAACTAATTCCATAAAACAATAAAAAAAAACAAAAGAAAGGAATTGAGGCAAATTGTAAGCGTACGGAAACAATTGTTGAAAGCTTAAATTGCAACAAAAAAAAAATGAAAACAAATTAAGAAAAACAGTCACACACACAATCATAAAAGCCAGCTCACATGCTCAGACGGACAGAGAGACAGACAGACATACGGGCAGAGACACGTAGCCAAATCGTAATGAAAATAACAAATCGAGAAAATAAAATTTTAAAACGTTTCATTTAACCAGACGAGTATTTTGGGAGATATAATTTTATTTTATTTGCTGGCTTGCGCTGCTCTTTTGATACCCTACACTCATAGTACGTCAAGGCATAACATGTTCGTTTCAGACAAAGTGTATGTCACAGCTTAAAAGAGGAGAGAAATGATCAAGATGAAGTGAGAAATCGATGAAGCCTTCTTATGCTGTCTGTCTGTCACCTATGCTACTCAGAGACTAGTAGAGTTTGTGAAGACTGGCGTTACGAAGAGTATACTTGTGAGGCACAGCATTAGAGCCAGTCTGATTACACATGTGCCACGCCCACTTCAGCTCATTCGCAGCAGAATATTTAATAGTCGCCTTAATAAAAAGAGCTCTATAAAAATATGTTCATTGCCCCTCATTGTCCCTCATTAGCCAGCACTTTTATCAAAACTATAGATGGCAAATTCGTAACTAGGCTCATTAAACACACCCTTGTAATATGGCATGCTATAAAATACCCTTTGCCCCTCATTGCTACCATTCGAAGACCTTTTATTAAAAATTCACCCTTAATTTTTACCGATTTTGAACAATCCTAAATTAGGCAATGTCAAAAGTAATTTTTTTTTTCTAAATGTAAGGCGTGGCAGCGCTCACCATGTGTGCAGGGTATTGGAGTATCGAGTATGCTCGACCTTAACGGCCTTACTTGTTATTTGCTCATTTTGCCAAAGTATTACTGAATTTTAAATGCCTCTGTGTGCATGAGTGCCTCTGTGTGTGTGTGTGTGTGTGTGTGAGTTTGTGGCAACGCCTAATATAATCTAATAATTTTCATGCTCAGCGTGCACTTGTGTTAGTACTTGTATTAGAAAAAGAAAACGAATTTAGTTCAGTTATTATTTTTAAGTGCAAATCCATAAAATTCGACTTGCATTCGTTTGCAATATTAGTCAACAACAACAACAACAGCATCAACAACAGCAACAACAGCAACGCAATAAAGACGCATTTTATGGAAAATCTATAAATTCTCGCATATCAAATGAGATGAAAGGCACACAGACTTATTTTTTGTCGATGGCTCTTGTTATTTATGCGAAAGCTGAGGACTTTCATAAACCTATCTTACAATGAGTGCCTGAAAATCGTAGTTTGCCTTGTTGAAGTGTTCCGTTATACCGAATTTGGTCCGAAAAAAGCGACACCTACCTGTGTGAGACTCGATTTCTTGCAATTCTGTAAGTTAGAAACAAATATAGAAATGAACTTCACGTTGAACGAAATTTACGCATGAAATAAACGACGGCCTTCGAAAGCAATAAATAATTGACAGTAATTGTAAGATGTGAAAGCAAACTATATGTCTACGGCGCTGAATTATCAAACGATCCCCACTATCTCAACTATCCCAGCTATCCCAACTATCCCAGCTATTCCAACTATCCCAACTATTCCAACTATCCCACCCTACTATCCCAACTAACCCAACTAAACTCCGACCAAAACTCATTGCGGTTTATTGTTTTTAATAGCCTGTTAAGTCAAGTGCTTTACCCTTCTTGAAAATTGCAAACAAGTTTGTTGTTTTATAGCATTTGCAGTAAGTGCTTCTCAAGAACAATTGAGGACATATGTGAAGTACTCTTTTTTCTATTTTGTCGTAAGAACATACTCAGCACAGCGCCATCTGTCGTAGGTAGCAAGCTCAATTGGCGCTTTTCATATTTTTACGCGGCACAGAAACTTCTACAAATCCTTATCCTATTAACACATGAGTGCGGACAATTAGTGCTGATTTTTGTTTGATCATTTCACTTGAACGCTTTCAAGTGCGCAACAGCAACGTCAGCGTCAACGTCAACGTCAATAATAAGCACAATGATAGCATTTAAGAGTCAATTAGCGTTACGTTCGATGCAATTAGGAGCGAATCGACGCACAGAAAGAAAATCGCATTAAAAGTCATAGGGCTGGAAAGTCATGGCGATGTAAGGCACGGTGGAAGGTAGAAGAAGGCACGAGCTTTGTTAGAGCGCGTTGAGTGCGTCAAAAGGATGATGTTTGTTGGCGAAATGCTGTTAAACAAGCGTAATCCTGCAGCAATAGCAATGCATATAAGCAACAAAAATAGGCACAATTTAGAACAACAACAAGAGCAACAACAACAGCAACAGAGACGGTAAGTAGAAGAACAATATGAAGAACTTACCTCGTCAGAACATAAATGCTCACTGAATTTCCCAAAAGTCCAATAACGAAAACGCACGGCACCAAAATGCGTTGCACGACATGCCGCACTTCCGCCACATCCGCATCCGAAAACATTTTGCCAGCCAGTCAGCCAAGCAGTCAGCCAAGCAGTCAGCCAGACAGCCAGTGAGGCAGTGAGGCAGTCAGTGAGCAACAACAACAACAACAGCGACAGCGGTGGCAGTGGCAGTGAAGTCGTTGCAATGAGCGAAGGCGGCAACTCTGAAGGAGGCAACTTATTTCCGGTGTGTAACACACCGACACAGACAGACAGACAGACGGACAGACAGACACACAAACACACACACACACGTTAATGCCGAATGAGTTAGATAGATAGAAAGCGAGTGCGTGCGTGAGTGCGAGTGAGATGGCAAATCGTGTTTGCTTTGGAAACTGCAACGGTTTGGTGCACTCTTTGTTGTTGTTGTTTGTTGTTGTAGTTGTTGTTGTTGCTGGAATAGTTTCCGGTCTTGTTGTAACGCTGGTTATATTTTTTGTGCTTCGATACTTTTATCTGCTCGCTTTGTGTGTATGTGTGTGTGCTGGTTGTTTGCTTGATGCTTGCTTGCCTGTGTGTGTGCGTGTGCGTGTGTGTGTGTGTGTGTGCGCTTGTGCTTGCCGTTCTATGCTAACGTAATCCGCATTGGCTTACACTTAAGTGGCAACACTGCCACGCCAACAGCATCAACTACAACAACAACAACAACAACAATGGCAACAACAATGCAAGCGATAACAATCACAACAACAACAGCAAACGCATTCATATGCAACTGGCTAAGTTGATGATGAGTCTTCCTTTGATAACTCGAAGCTCTTCTCGAAATTCGCATTGACACGTATACGTAATATTAATAAATTTATTGCCAACGGTGATCGTGTGCACGCATCAAAGCAGAGTTGCCACGTTTCGCTTATTGTTTTTTATTATAGCTATCAATATTTTATTGCCGATAGATTTTCTATTTCTTTCGCTTCTTGGTGTGTTTTTGGTTGCCTTCCTTATGTTTGTATGCTTGTCTTCTTCTTCTCACAATTTCATTTCTTTTTTATTTTTCTGTAAATATAAGAAAACAAATCAAAATTAATCAATAAATATTTTTAATAGTTTTTTAATAAATTAATTTTTCATAATAAAAAAAAATGTATTTTCATTTTGCTTGCACATTTCATATTAAACTGCCGTATGTGTTGTATTGTGCGAGGTTACATAGGCGTATATGATGTTGTTTTCGCCATATGCCATAAAATGTTACACATCTAACATTTACCAGAGCCTCGAAATATTAACAGTTATGCGCGCTTTTAATACATAAAAAAAGTAAGTTTGATTGGAAGGCCTAAATTTGCCGCCATTCCCGAAATATAAAAAGTTATCCATTGAAGTAATTTTAAAATACTGTTTTTTCGCAAAGGCGTTGAATTTTATACCAACTTATAACTAATAAAACCTTAATTTCAAGTCAAGCAGTTGGCAACAATGACGTGTCCAGTCTAAGAGTTGGAAGCGGCTGAAATTTCTTGATGTCCGAAAAGAGGGTTCCAAAAAAAAAAGCCATCGAACATGAATTTTTGACAATGACATGGCCAACTTGCGCTGCCGTTGCGTATAGCACGGCGCTAATACGTTCAGGTCACAGTGCCGACAAAACTAAAGTCATAAATCATCATCAGTGAGCGAGCAAGAGGAATAAGCCAAAATGCTGCACAAAAAAGGAGATATTGCGAAGCGAATCAGAACGAAGCGAAACGAGAGCAAGTGAAAGTTCAAAGGCATGCGGGGGCGTGTCTGCGCTCATTTGTCATACATTCAGGACAGACCGAAAGACCAACAGACAGACAGACAGAGAAGCCAAATGGAAGTACAAAGCAAACAAAGACAAGGAAAAAATGCTACGAAATTTGGCAAGAAATGTCAGTGCGACACAATTGAAAGCGTCGCTTCCGTGTCCGCGTCCGCGTCCGTGTCCGTTTCCGCTGTCGTTGCCACTGCCGTTTCCGCTTCCGCTTTGCGTTTGTCTTACGCACACACACACACGCACACATGAATCAATAAGCGAAATAACGCATTTAAAATTAAGTTTATCTGCGACTTTTGCGCTTTTTCCTGACTTTGGCATCTTAATTATTTATCATGTGTTCTCTCAGTTTGTTTTTCTTTTTGTCATTTAAGCAAATTCGGCAAAGTTTCGCTTACATTGCATAACCTTTGACCTGTTTGTGTCACTCAACACGCACTTGACAGATCATTACAACAATAGCAAACACACACACACACACACACACACACAGATACACGTACAACCTTCAAACGAACTTTGTTAACAAGAAGACAAAAACAGTTCATCTTCGTTCGCACAAAAGTAATTCAAAGTCAAAGTTTTTGGAAGGTATGTCAACATAAATTAATGTCTCACTTGAGCCAAGTAACTCGGCATATGTGTGTGTGAGTGTATGTGTGTGTGTGTGTGAGTCACCTTAAATTGTTGCCTCTTGCCACTTGACATATTATACAAGACCAAACGCTAATTTGTCGGATCAAAGTTTGTCTACGCTTATACATCTACATGTGCTCTGCCTGAATGTCTGTTTGCCTGTGTGCGTGTTTGTTTATTTAATTGGCTAAATGTGTGCGCGTCATGTGTGTGTGTATGAGTGCGAGTTGATTTGTTTGAGGTTTTCAATTGTCAATCATTCAAAGTTTCCCAACGCTTTGTGTTAAACATTCTCGCTCAGCACCTCATTTCAAGACCGCAACACACAATTTGCCTCAGCGTTGACTTCGCATGTCGATTGAGACCAGAGAACTTTTTTGAAAGACGCTATTCTGACAACTCTATTAAAAAAACGTTATCAAAAGCCTATTTAATAGAGTGTGCCTATTAACTGTGCCTAATAACAGAATATTAATAGATTTTCGGTAAATATTCAATCTTTTTGTCTGATTTTCAACCATAAAATTGTATTTCTTTCTTTTTTCCATAAAAATATCAATAGAATATTAATAGAATTAACAGCTCTTATTGAAAAATAAAAATATTCCATAAAAATATCAATAGAATATTAATAGGATTAACAAATCTTATGACAAAGATTTCTTTTTGCCATAAAAATATCAATAGAATATTAATAGAATTAGCAGCTCTTACGACAAAATATATAAAATTGTATTTCTTTCTTTTTTTCCATAAAAATATTAATAGAATATAGATAGAATTAACAGCTCTTATGACAAAATATATAAAATTGTATTACTTTCTTTTTTCCATAAAAATATCAATAGAATATCAATAGAATTAACAGCTCTTATGAAAAAATATATAAAATTGTATTTCTTTATTTTTTTTTCATTAAAATATCAATAGAATATTAATAGAATCTTATGACAAAATATATAAAATTGTATATCATTCATATTTTCAATAAGAATTGCCATACTTTATTAATGCTGAGCAATACTTGCACCAAAATAAACTTTATTATGCACTCAAGTGAAATAAAATTGCAACGATAAATGCGCAAAGTGCCCAAATTTCGCATGGCTCTTGATGAGCCAAGCAGATGATGCATGAAGATATTTTTATTTTGATGGCTAAGCACAAAGCGCAAAAAACCAAAATCAAACTGAACTATTCAACTTATTACGACTTGAATCAAATGCCTTCACACATCTTTGAGATGCCAATGAATTTTGCACAGCATTTCGAAAGTTCAAGCTGCTCATCGATGTTCATCGGTGTTGGAAAATGTTAGGAATTTCTCAACTCAAAGTATGCCAAAGGCGCTAAATTGCAACAAATTTCATAATTTGCACACTAAATGAGGTAACATGCCATAGCCTAAGGCCAGCGGGCACGAGCTTAAGCACACACACAGACACAGACGCAGATACAAAGATACGGAGATACAGATACATGGCGCTGGCCAGGCATGAATACATGAGCCAAAACCATAAAAGTCATGCACATGGCAAAAGAGCGTAATACAAATGTTGCCACACCCACAGAAGTGTTGTCGTAAAATGCATTTTCACCTGAGTTGGAAAGCCCGCAGCGCAGACAATATTCTTGTCACATAAATTCAAGGCGACCTGCTGTGCGTGTGAGTGAGACGGCAGGCGAAATATAAGGAAGCCAAAGCACCAGTGCAAGTGTGTGTGGCTGTAGGTGTGAATGTGTGTGAGCATGCTGTGTAAGATAAAATAAATGTGTATGTGTGTGTGTGTGTGTGTGGTGGCGCACTAAAACGCTAAACGATGCGCAAATTACAAAAAACTTAACAATTTTCTAACTCTAATCTTTGCAAACTATTAAAATAAATAAACAACGGCAGCGAGGGAAGAAGAAGCAGCAGCACGACAGCGCAACAATAATGACAACAAACAACAATAAAAATGCGAGAGTTAAAGAAAAAACAACAATAAAACGCAAAGACACAAAAGAAAACCTCAAAGGGCACGAAAAGAGAAGTATCTGCGGCATGCCGAAACTTACATACCCTTGCTTGGTTGGCTACAGTAGATCGAAAGAAAGTCATGCTGACAGCAGAACTCTTCTATGATATCATACTTGGCAACTGAACTATATGAGTTAAAAGTTTGATGATGAGCGGGACTCAGGAAAGCAGTTGTATTATAAAGAAAACCTTAATAAAATATTAGGAATAAAAAAAAGTATCCCAAATTATAAAAAGTACTCCTCGTATGCTTAAGGGGTTAGACCTAGTTGGCACACGAAAAAATAGATTTTTTTAAGATTTTTTCCTGCCAACACAACAAAATAATTAATACCAAATGTTTCGCCAGATGAAAGACATGTTCTTAAAGAAGATCTGAAAAAAATTATATATCATAATATTTAAAAATGAGTGAGAGAGAAAGAGAAAAAAGTGTTTTGCGATGATCACGCTAACTCTAAAAAAAAACCGTTCAACCGGGGGATAATTATGTATAGAATAAATAGCCCTCAAAGTATTCATCGGATCGTCTTGAAATTTCAGTGAATATTTTCAAGATATTACACGCTCAGAAAATTAAAAAAAAATGCAAAATTTCTTACTAGGTCTAAGCCCTTAATATAGCAATGGTTCCAAGCCACATGACAAACCGTTAAGCCCCACAACTCTAGACTATCCTAAGCTGCGAAAGGTGCGCCGAGCATTTTGGTGCGATAAGCTGACATAAGCGAACTAAAACAGTGCAAAAATAAAAACCTTATATTAATGCGGTCTTTATTATTGTTGTTGTTGTTGTTGTTGCACTTGTGTGTTTTAAAAAAAAGGCCAAAAAATAATATT
Source organism: Phortica magna (assembly GCA_037044515.1). Classification (NCBI taxonomy): domain Eukaryota; kingdom Metazoa; phylum Arthropoda; class Insecta; order Diptera; family Drosophilidae; genus Phortica; species Phortica magna. The sequence goes on from JBAMBP010002633.1 coordinate 69,111, forward strand.
TTGAAAAAAGTTCATGCATTTAGCTAAGCAAGTAAGAACAACAAAGCGTGTTTCTATCGCTCATGCATTGTTCGCTTGTGTTTGTCTTCAGAAGCTTCGCTCCTAAGCAACATTAACAGCGACAGCGACAATGACAGCGACAGTGACAGCGACAATGACAGCTACAAAGATGACGACGGCAAAAACATTGTTGCGCTCTGCTGACAACAACATTGTATTAGTTTTTATTATTTCATTATTTTATTGTTCCATTTTTTTTTCTACTTTCGTACGAGCGAAGAACATCTTCGGCAGCCAAATAATATTTGCACAGCGACAACACTGGCAGCAAGTTTTCTTATGCATTAAGATTTCATGCTGGCATGTCTCAACTGTCAAATTGGCAACAGTGCAATTTAATGGACCTCAATTAAGGCCGCATTGACGCTAATAATAAAATGGCCTCCGTTGCAAACATGACACAAATTTGATAAAAATGTTATCAACACTAATGAACACAACAACATGTGCAATAATTTCAACAGCACACCCCTTCGCCCCCCCAACATATTGTTAAGTGTTATTCGTTGTAAAAATTTGTGTAAAATTGACGCAAATTGAGTTAATTGACTGCCTAAAAGTATGCCAATAACTTCGCACAAAAAAGAAAAGAAACTGTAGCATACTTTTTGTCAGCTGTTAATATTTGATGTGCTAAGCCCGCAATAGCTGTATTACGCCACTGACAACGACACAAGCCACGACACAACAGGACGGACAAATAATTTGTTGGCAGGCCTGCGTGGTTGTTGCAGCTTGTAAATAACAGCGAATGCGTGGCAACACTGGCATTTCGGCAGAGGCAACTATGTGTGCATGCGACGCAGCCAAAGTCATTTCTGCAGTGTTGTTGTTACTGTTGCTGTTGTTGTTGTTGTCGTCGCAATTGCAATGCTTGGCCAAAGTGTGGCAAGTAAGCCAGCCAACGAAAACAAAAAAGAAATTGCCAAAGGAAGACATCGTGCAACATGTAGCAACAGCAACAGCAACAACACGGACAACATTCAATTGTGCAACATATATGGAAGAAAAAACACACTAACACACATGCATAAGCACAAGTCCACAAAATGTATGTGTGCGAGGTTGGCTTGATAAGACCGCCTAAAAGGAGGCAACGAGTTGCTTTTACTCGCATCTCCTTTTAGCGCCAAACAAACACTTGATTGGATGATAAAGCAGTTCTTTGATCGCCTCTTTGTAGTAATCTCCGTCAAGGCACCCAAAATTCCCCTTTGTTGCGGTAATAGTAATAAACCCCTAAAGTAACTCAGTGAACCACTTGTGGATCATATTGAGGCACGGATAATAATAAGAGAGTACCATAATTTTTATCCAGCGACATTTTTAGCTACCGTGCCTGACAAAACAATACTTATAGAAACAACATTATGAAATTTCGTGTCTGTATGCTCAAAACATTTTCAGTGAACTTATCAAACTGCCCTCGCATGCCTTGGCAGCTTCGTAGTTTCGTTGGCAATTTCAGTGGGTTTAACTCCTGTGCTGAGCGCTTGCAATCTTGTTTTGTGCTTCTATTGCAAAACATGAAGATAACATCATCATATCTATGCAAGTATGTATGTATGTGTGTGTGTGTGTGTGTGTGTGTGTGTGTGTGTGTCCTTCTTGCCACATTGTGCTCATGCTAATGCCAACAACTCTTTTGCTTTCATTTTGCAGCAATCGAATACATGAGACCCGCCAAACTATACGCTTATCGTCATTATCAACATCATCAACATCAACATCAACATTATGGACATTATCATCATCAGCATCATCATTAGCATCATCATCAGCAGCATCATCATCATCATCAGCAACATCATTCCACTCAATCTCGTCAGCGCTGTCATTGTCGCCGTCGTCGTTCTCGTCGTTATCAACGTCAGCGTCATCATGCTGAAATTAGTGCGCACTGTGGCAACGCCAGTGGCTAAACACACACACCCACACACACGCTTTACGCGCTTACCAACACTGCGCGCTCAGGCAGCCACAACGCTCGCCATTGTTTATCGTCTTCATTGGCTTTTGTGGCATTTATTTACCGCACTCGAGTGCTTTTGGTTTTTTTTAGGGCTTTTCTACTACTGCTGCTTCTTCTTCTTCTTTTTTCTAGAGCAGAAAACTTTCTTTTTTTTTTGTCTTCCTCTTTTTTGTTGTTGTTGTTGTTTTGTCTTTTTGCAAAACGTTTTCTGTGTCACTCAAGCATTTTGTCGCGCACGGCACGGCTTACACACATACGCATGCTGTCTCGCTCGCACAGCATGTTGCTTGCCTGCTCACTCAAGCGCATGCATTTCTAACGGTTTTCTTCATTTCTTTTTTTTATCGCAGACAAATTTTTGCGGTTTGCCTTTTCTGCATGTCGTTTCATGTTTGCAGGCGTACTTGTTATTGTTGTTGTGCTTCCCCTCACCCCTCATCACTCTTTTTGACGCTTTTTTTGCCGCTTGCATGTTGACGACAAGCCTTAAAACAAAACAATTAGTGTGTGTGCCTTAATGTGCTGCTTGTTGTCTATCGCCCTTTCTCCCCCCATCACCTCTTCTGCCCCACACTTGAGCACACTTGCAGAAGGCTTATAAAAACAAACAACAGACACACGGCAAACTACTAATTTGTGCACAATTAGTGGCTTAAAGCACAAGAAAAAAGAAGCACAACAACAACAACAACAAAAATAAACATAAGTACAGTCGCGCCAAAGCATGCGACAATAGATTGCAGCTAACGGTAAAGCTTAACCCACTTGCACAATTTTCCGTTAATTAGAACTAAAGCGCTTTGACGTGTGCAAACAAGCCAACAACAACAACAGCAACAACAACAACAACACGAGCGAAATGTACGTGCTTAAATAAATCACGCACGAAATCAAAGCAAAAACCGTTAGACAAGTCAAATCAAACGTGCCTTGACGCCTGACGCTTTGTAGTGTTGGTAAACGACTGCAACATTGACACTCTTAAACGTTGGCAAACGTTGTCGTTGACATGGCCGATGGCCGATGGACGTTGGACGTTGGATGGTGGATGATGGCATTGCCTGCTGACCATTCCGTCTACACAGGTGTAAATGTATGCATGTTCTTGCGTGCGTGCAACACTTGACTCGATTCTTTTTCAATGCTCTTCATGCCCTCAAAAGTATTATAACTTTGCCCTGAAGTTTGTAACAGTCGAAGGTGATATTGTCGACTATACAAAAGTATATATGCCATGTTCTTGATCGGAATGACAAGACGAGTTGATAAAGACATATCCTTCTGTCACCCTTTTTAAGCTATCAAGCGAGTCTTCAAGTTCTGACACCTAGCAAGGTTACCTCCCATAGGGAGTTCTTGAAAAATAAGAAATCCTTGTATGGCAAACATTTTTGTCTCATAACGAGCAGACTTGAGACTTCATATTGATGTTCTTAGCATGACTCCCCAAACTATACTGATCAACAAAAGGGGCAAGCCAACGCCCCATTGACAGTCAAAGAAAAAAATTTCATTAGCTCCGGTACCCAATGAGGTATCAAAATAAAAAATTTGTAGTTTTCTAGCTAAAGAGAAATGAGATGCCAACAAAAGAAGAGCACATAACTTCGACACGGCTGAACTGGCTTTTCCCGCCTTCACACTCACGCCCTCGCGCTTCCTTGCGCCCCTTAGCAGTAGCTTGTTTTTTTTGTCACACAGTTCATCATTTTGCCGCGCTAAGCGTCGCCATATTTGCGGTTGACCAGCATCGACGTGAGCGAAGAAAGAAGCCGCGGTGTGGCACAGTACTGTTATGCATGCATGCATGTTTGTGCATGTTTGTGCATGCACAGTGCAAGCTTGTTAATAACCACTGCCGTGGCGCTCGCTTGTTTGCTAATTAACAAAGCACTTTCTGTGCTCCGTTGAACCGTCATCGATAAACAGTTAAACAGACAGATAGACAGATACACTGCCGAAGCAATAGAAGACCAATGGGTGGGTGAGCGAAACCGACGACTAAAGCGGCGCAATTGGATTGTTGTTGTTGCTGTTGTTGTTGCTGCTGCTGCTGCTGCTGTTTGTGTCTGTTGGTTAGTAACAAATACAGACAGAAATTGCTATGCTGGCTAGCCGCAAGTTTCAATGGATGAGGCACAAGTACATTGTGTATGGTATACCATGCACCATGCGCTCAAATAACAAACAATACAAGCGTATAGAGCAATAAACCCGTGTGTGTGTGTGTGTGAACGATGTAGGCGGTCTACTGCTATGAGACGAGCTCTAGCCGCCTACGGCTAATTTCTAAGTGTGCATGTGTTTGTCTGTGACTACAACACCTTTGCTATATATACATGTATCTGGCTATATAAAACTTTCATATTATCTGCCTGCTCAACACTGACTGGCATTTGTACATCCTTATCCTGACTGCCCGACTGCCTGCCTGCCTGCCTGACTTATAAACGAGTCTGTTTAGGTGCGAACATAGCCACCGGCAAAGTGTTAATCCTTAAACATTTGTAACTAAATCATGTAGATACAGCTATGCATATACATATATATATTCGTATCTATGTATCTACGAGTATGTGTGTGTATGTGTGCGTGTGTCCTGTTGCTTTGCTGTAAGACAATGGACTTGGGCGTCATTGATTCACACGTTGAAGGCGTTGGCAAAGTGTCTACGCCCAACGACCAACATTTAAGCCGTTGATCTTTTGCTTGCAGTCAAAGGCATAACAAACTTTCAGTTCACAGACCATTTTATTTTGTGTTGATTAAGTTTTTTATTGCTACTAATTGAAATAGTTTAAAGTTGTATAAAATTCTTTAAGCACATTATTTGAATTGTTGCAAAACCTGATCAAAAATACAAAAAAAAAAAGAAACTTTGTTTCTAAAGAAAAAACGCATAAAAGTATGCTAAAAAAAGTTTTAAAATATTTGTAGCATGCTTTTAGTCAAGCAAATTTAGCAAGTTGACTATTATTTACATAAACACAAGTCGTAGATACATGGCAACAGCAACAATGCTAAATAACAATAAGATACAAAAATAATAATTTATTTAAGTTTTGTACAAGTTTCAAACACAACTTTTACTGTCTGTTATTATAAAACAATTATACGCTTAAAAGTATGCTATAAAATAGTTTGTAATAACTTAAGCTTAGCAACATGAAGCTTTTAAGCCATAATGCAAAACTTGAAACCAAATAACATGTGCACAATATTTTAAACAAATCAAAATTAACTCAACTGCATTAAATTATAAATGTATAAATATATATTTTAATATTTCAACAGCGCACATGGCATGAAAATGGCATGGCCAACAAAAAAACAAATGCGTATCAAATATAAAAAATTGCAACAATTTACTAGTTTTACTCAATGGAGCTAAGCGGAGCTTAAAGTTTATTAAGTATAACAAAATAAAACTAATAACGAACTTTATTATTTGAGCGTGCAGTTGCAGGCAGCAGCCAGCAGGTAAAATGTTGACTTTACCAAATGCTCGTAGTCGTACAACGCATCGAGCATCAAATCGCAGCTATGTTTTCTATTATTACATAACTTTTGCTTAAGCGTTGTGCAAATGCAAATAGATTCAAAGTGCGCCAAGCTAAGCTTGGCTAACAAAAGGACAAAAGTGCATAAAAATACACATGCAGCACATGCACGAGTCAGCCGTGTGTGTGTGTGTGTGCGCCCAAATGTATGCCAAGCATTTTTTAATATATTTCTTATACGCATGCATTTAGTTATTTGCATACTTTTCGTTTTCCTTACTTATTTTTTTTATTATTATTATTACAACTACAACGTTGTTGCGCATGATGATGATAGTGATGATGCTGATGATGCTGATGATGATGATGACAGTGTCTATAAGAAGCGGCAGCAATAGAAGTTGCTACCTTGACTGCCAGTCGCAGGCGAAACGTTGCATTTAGGCACACAAACGAAATCATAAGCGAGCGGGCGTCAAAGCAACGACTGAAGTGTAGAAGAAGAAGCAGAAGAAGACGAACGAAACGCACTAAAGTATGCAACATTTCATTTGCATATGCTGCAAGGCCCGTTTGTTTTTCTTTTTTTCGTACCTCTTCCCCCTACCCTTTTTTTGTTTGTTTTGCCGGCGCTTCTTTTTTCTCTGCTTTTCTTTATGCACGCGTCTTCGCTGCTTTGCCGCTTTGTACATGTCTCACTGGCATGCCCGCCAACTGTCAGCCAGTCAGTCCTGCCGTCTGTCTGTCTGTCTGTCTGTCTGTCGGTACGCCTTGAATATTTGTTGATTTTGTATAACTGAGTAGCTTGTTCAACACTGCGCCATCTTCACTTCAGCAGTCACAGTCGCAGTCGCCGCCACAGGCGCCAACATTTTCACTCAAAAGAAGTACAAGCCAAAATACGATATATGTATCTGCATATATACTATGAAAAGCGTATATTTCTGAGTCAAAAAAAAAATAGAAAAACGAAAAAAAAGTCGACATAGCAAAATAGACAGTTTTTGAAAATTGCATTCTATGTTGATAACTTGAAAATCAAGCAGACACAAAAACCCCGTGAGAAGACTACAGCGACTAAGCACATGTGTCTGTATCTGTGTGTGTGTGCGTGTGTGTGTGTGCGTGCATATCATTCTGCTATAACTCAAATGGTTTTAAGCATGCATGAGTAACTTGTACAGAAACTTGTTTAAATTTTGCCACACGTATTATGCAAATTCCTTTTCGTCCTTTCTCCTTTTTTATCACATGCATGTATCTTCATATTACTCCGCCTGCTGTTTGTCTGCCATTATGGCTATACTTTTTTCTATGTGTATGTGTATGTTTGCCGTTGGTCAACTTTGTCTATGGCAGCATATATAAAGAAAAGGTGGGAGGCTGGAACTCCAGTGACATTTACGCACATGCTCAACTCTCAAAGCTTATCTGTTACTCCATTGAACTTTTATAAGCTTCGCTTTGTCTTATTTGCATGAACTTTAAGTTGCTTTTTCTTTAAGTGAAAATTATAGACATAAAAAAATGGCATTGATCTTATCACTACTATCACAAACATCATTATCACCAGCATTTTTGAAGACTTTGTCAACTTCGCTGTTCTCATCATCATCATCATCATTTTGATCATCATTGTCAGCCAAATGCAATTTCACGCTCAAAACAGAAACAACAACATGTTTAACAATGTAAAGCAATTCGATATTCCACTGACATGACATCCTCTGTCGTCTAAATCACTTCCGTTTTCTGCTTGTTTTTGTTTTTGTTTTTGTATTTCGTTGTTTTTTTTTCTGTCTGAGCTCTTCTGTTTGTTTTCATTTAACAACATTTCATTTCAAATGTTTTGAGGCAACATTTTGGTATAACAAAAATAAACAAAATAAAAACGAAAACAAATAAAATATGATAAAATCATTAAAAACATCAAATTCAATCGAAAATGTTCACTTACTGAAGCAAAAGAAGAAGACAGTAAAAATCATGTCTTTGACAGCATTAGCAATGGTTGTCTTTATGACTGACGTTTAGATACAACACCGAAAGAACCAACAAGCCAACAAATGTGCTACACTAACGTATCTGCTAAAATTAAGCTCAAGAACGAAATTTGTATGCTAAACTGCTCTATGTGCTATATAGTTGTAAGTAACATAAGGCAAAGAATGTTGTGCTTACTTTTTTTGCTCACTGACAGATTTCATAAACGTATATTTTGTTGTTTTTTTTTTCACTTTAAACAAGTAAGCGTCAAAATATTACTATGAATCAATAAAATGAGCATCATTTCATAAAAAAATGTATTTAATCAAATTATTGTGCAGCAAATTTTTTTGTAAATAACAAATTTACTTAACGCAAAACTTAAATGAAGCTGACTAAAAAATAATATGCTTTAAAACAACAAAACCAAAAAAAATGCACAAAAAATGATGCAAAAATTATTTTCATGTTTCGTTAGCTACAACATTGTTTATAATAATAAAAAAAATAATAACAAGAAAAAACCTTTGACATCAATCAACATTTAAAGCAAAATGTTATCTTTAATTTTTAGTATTTTTTTTTTTCAGATTTTTTTTGGTTTCTGCAACAAATTATGAAAGCCAAACGAAAATTTTGCGCACAAAATTTGCATTGCCAAAAAGAGCGAAAAAAGATCAAAAACAAATTCACATGAGAGCAAAAACTATGGCAGAATCAAGCTAAAATCAGCTCAGTTGAAACTATTTTTAATAGTTTTTGTTTTATTTTTTTCGCCGCTAAAAATAAACAAATTGAGTGAAAATTAAACATGATTTTTTGTTTTATTTTTCGCTTTTTTATTTTGTTGAAACAAAAGACATAACAAAAACATGGCAGCGAAATCAACATCGTTCAACATTTGTTTTTCAATTTTTTATGTTTTTTACGAAGCAAAAAACAACAACAACAAAAAAAACCCTATCGTTTTATGAGCTTCAAGCGAATTGTTTACAAACAAAATGTATAAAAATTCTAAAGTGAAAAGCAAATTTCGAGAAAAAAACCAAAGCGTATTTTTAACAATTAAATCACTTGAAAATCGTGAAGTCAACGGCGAAAATTATTGAAAATTTGTGCTTTTTTGTCAATGAAATATCTTTTTTAATTTTTTTCTATAATCTTTAAAAAAAACAGCACAAATGACTGTATTTTCATATTAATTGATTAATTATGCAAATTGTTAATAATGTAAACAGTAAAAAATAAATAAAAAATTTAAAAAATTCAAAGGAAAACAAATTTTAAAAACATCAACAACAAAATCGTTTCAGAGAAAGTGAGAGAGAGAAAGCACATGTGTAATGAAATTAAGAAAAAAAAAAAAGTAACTGTCTACCAAGTCGACGTTTTAATACGCTTCAACGGCGGACAGACAAATCCGATGTTAGAAGCATGTCACAGCCCGGGAACTAAGGTTTCCTCATTGTTCTGTTAAAATTATAAGAGCAACTAAAGATTTATTAAAGGCGAGAAAAAGTGTTGTGAAATCCTTCAGGGCATATCGACAATCGAGCAACTGCATACATATGTGCAAGCCACATGACTAAGCCAATATGCTCTTTAAGCAAGTGAGCAAGGCAATGAAAAGTAAGTCAAATGAGAAACATTAAAAAAATCGTGGGTGGTTCATAAATGCTTCAATAGTTCACTTTATAAAAAAGCAAAACAGACAAAAATATTGGTCATTGATTTTTAAGGAGGTAAAGTTCAGAAATATTAGAAAAATCCTTTGGTGTTCTTATAATGATTATCTATAAATTCTATTAAGAAGTTGTTGTCGGGGATACCAAATATTTTGAACTCTCGAATTTTTTATAGATTTTTAAATGAAAAACTCAGGATCACGCTTATCTCGAACAGCTTCATTTAGTATATATGGTTTATTATGCCATATATTGTTATATGATGCATGGAGAAATTCAAAGACTTCAAAAGCTTTAAAAATTATGAGTTGGCTTACTATTTCAGATCTTCGAGTAGAAGCTACCCTACGCTGCTGCTGCTGCTGGTACTTTAACACCCACAGGAACAAGAGCGCTTGTCGCACGCTAATTAAGCGTAGTGGCCGCTTTAATGCTGAAGGAAGGCGGCGGCAAGGCGACGGCAAGGCAGCGGCAATGGCAAAGGCAAAGCGCCTATCGCATTATTTGCATGCATGCAATTAATTTCATTATAATCCTTTGCGCATACAAACATGTTGGCATATTTTCAGTTGATCAACGCATTTCATGCACGGCGCAGCGAAATGAGGAGAGATAACGCTGAAAATAAGCAGCGGCAGCAGCAGCAGCAGCAGAAGAAGAAGTTAAACAAAAATTGCTGAGCATAAAGCACGATTGCACATGCCGTCATATAATTGACACTGAATTAATTTTTATTGAATTAATTTAAATAATTTTTTTGCCTTTTTTTTTTTTTGATTATTTCGCTACAAACGTTCATTTAATGTATGTGTGTGTGTGTGTGTGTGTATATAAGTATCCATTGAAATGTATATATGAATGTGTTTATGAGCACTTGCGCTGTATCGCTCGGCCACTGGTACACATTATGAATGCGTCAGGTGGTAACCACAATAAAGAACGCATGGCACACACACACACACACATACATACATATATATAAGCAAGCAAACAAACAGGCAAATGCTTAAATATTATACATACTATACGCATCTCATGTACATAAACAATTTATGATTCAGTGATAAATAATTTAATGCCCGCACACATGCACGAAGCGACCGAAAGTGCGAGAGAGACAGACATACACGTAGCAGCACTGATAAATAAATGCATGATGTGTGATATTTCTCTTATTTCTGTTTGGGTTTTTTACATTTTTTTTTTTTTTGTTTAATTTATTTATTTTATTTTTATTTATTTACTTAATATTCTTTAACTGTCGCAAACTTTTTACAAAATTGTCAATGGCGCTTTTTTTTGCTTTTTTTTCGTTTTTGTAAAGTTTGAACTGTTCCGAGTTTCACTTTTTGCTAGCAGCATTTACATCATTACGAGATGACTTTTTAGTGATTATAAAGTGCAAAGTTATGTTTTTCTCAAGCCTCGGAAACATCTCATGTGCCTTTAACGTATGCTGAGCATTTATGCAAGCCAAGCCAATTAGCAGGCAAAGAAAATTCGTTTGTGTATTATAAAAATAATTGTCAACAAAACTTGTTTCGCAAAAGCAATAAAATGCTTAATTAAAAATCAAATAAATAATAATAACAAATTTTATATCATTAAAAATATAACATTTAATTGAAACGCTTTCGCTCGCCGCCCTCACTCTCACTCACAGCATCAATAGGCATGCAGCACTTTTAAGACAAACTGTAATGTTATTTTCGCACTTGGCATGTGTTGTTACATGCGGAAAACTCGAAAATTCAATTAAAATACAATTGTAAAATGAAAATTTATGCATAAAATGTCAGCAACAGTACTCAATTCCCACAAGATTACGACCTCAACACGACCGCAATCCGGCTCAACGTCAACAAATTGTGATAAATTATAAACAATTATTCAACATTAAATTTGTTTCCCTTTTTTTTTGTTGTTGGTTTTTTTTTTTTTTTGGATGTCGTGTGCGCGTGCGAAACTTACGTCGTCAAATGTGAAAAACAAACTAAGGAAAATACAAAAACATTAAAATTGAATTCGACGTAATATCTTCATTATTAGCGTTATAATTGACAGACGAAAATAGCAAGCAGAAAAAAGCCATAAAAATGCCAAAATAAGTAAAGAAACAATACATTAATGACAACAAGCAAAAATCAATAGAGTGAAAATAAATAATAATAAATAAATTGAAAAATAAAAATCATACCGAATAAAAGACATTCCGTAAAGGAAATGCCACACAAATACACAAACAATTAAACGCTCAAAACGTCAGTGACGACCATAAAGTAAAATGAGATAATAACAAGCGAGAAAATATTTGTAATTTACAATATTGGAAAACATGTTGAAATAATTACATGCAACGTGAAAAATGTATTACAACATTTCAATATGTTGCAGCAGATGATACGCAAAATAATAATTAATAGAGCGTGAATAATGGAACTTTGCAAGTTGGGACACATAGGAAATCTCAGGAATGCAAGCACTTGTCGGACTTTATAGTTTATTAGAAATAAAGTTGAAGAGGTATTCTTATAAATTGAATTCTTATTGTTTGAATATAAAATATAAAGAATTATTCAATTGGAATTTGATGTATATATGTCGTACCCTAGAGCTACAGATGCCAATAAATAACACTTGATACCTTCAGTCTAATAATAACTAATGGCGGTAAAATTACAACGTTCGCTTACATAAAAATTGTGTGCGACAAAAAATATCATTTGTATTTTCAAATTTCAAAATGATTTGTTGTCAACACTTTTTTTTTTCTTTGTATACACATGAGTGTACAATATTGATTACTCATCAAAGTGTTGAAGATTTGTGTTATTTTTTTTTTTTTTCTTTTTTTTCAAAAACTTTAAGAAAAGTGTCAAAAATGCGAAACAAAAAAAATATATGCACGAAAATTTCTATTATTATAGTTAAGGCAAGTGTCATGGTCACGTAGCGCAAGCATAGAATAACACGAGCTGCCACAAAGATTTGTAAATCAACCTAATGACATGATTTCCTCCTTGAATTTAGTCATTCAACGTATGAACACACACATGATGTATAAACAAGCCAAGTGAAAGAACACGAAACACGAAAGAAACGAAACTGACAAGTTCAGTGCTATAATAAATACTAAATTTTCTGTGAATATTGAAACAACAACAAAAGCAACAACAAAGTGTAAGCAACTAAAGTGAAAACAGAAATCAAGTCGAACATGTGAAGGCACAACATGAACGCTGACAGGCCATCACCATCGCACATTTAAAACAAACCAAAAACCAAAAAATATAAATAAAAATTATTAAAAATAAAATAAAACAAAAAACCGTTAAATGAAGCACTATAAACATGTATGCATGATTCTCTGATATTAACGGACTGACCTATTGTAACTAAGTTGTGTTGTGCATGTACTTGTTTTACTTTGTCTGACTTATTGGCAAATTTCGCGTGTATTTCGTTAAAGGAACGTAAGATCCTGACATTTGGCGAATTTTGTGTTTGATATTGCTTAGGATTAACCGAAACGTGCAACTCTACAAAGCACTTTGCCTTTATTTACAAGCACTTGTTAGTTGCAAATACAAAATCCAATCATCTATTAAGATATGTATGTTAAGCATGATCTAATAAAAATTTCGCAATAACTTTGTGCTCATGCGAAAAGTCTCACCTTCACCCACTTGATGGCACACATGGCACCGCTTATTATTTTATTAATATTAGTTTTTTTTTTCAATTTCTTTAAGGCAACACGCAAAATAGCACAACTTACTAAAAATAAAATTTACGCGCTTTATTATATGAGATCATAGAAGTAAGTAAGTAAACCTAATAAGATTTAACTAATGCCTTCGACTAAGTGAATCTGTGCCGGTGACTATTCAAAGCCAATTATCCAATTGAATGGAGCACAATGGGCATCATTTTGGTTTTTATTAGGTGCCATACAAATGCGACGATTTCATATCAATTATGGAAAGTAAGTCAAATGGCAACAGAATTGCGTGGTTGATACTGGCTTGGTTCGCTTACACACAATGCCAAAGACGTCGAGTTACACTTGGAAAAATATTCTTATATAGTACAATGGAATATTGTGTGACACATGATGTTCTTATTAAGCCTTTGATAACTTTTTTACAGCAAAAATGAATTAAGGCGCACAATTGTCACTTAAAAAAAAATATAGCGAAAAAAACACATGTGGTTTATAGATATCGCCTAAGAAGTAGAAGTATCACTTATATATCTGTAGGCACTCTTAGCTAAATCCTATAGATATAGATCGAATTTCATCAAAGAAGTTTCACTACAAAAAGAACTTTTGATGCGTTTTATAAGCACCTCTTTAATAAACTCTATTGAATTTTTACTGCCCATAAACTTGTCTGATTTTTTACTTCCCTTGGCAAATTGAAATTTTCGCACTTTTATTTATTTCACGTTTTTATTTATTGAACTCAAATCTATTAAAAGTTTATTGATGAACATGAATTCTTGTCTGTCTGTCTATCTGACTGTCTGTTTATTAGGTTTATCCATGCCCAAATTTTGTTATAGACTAATAAATAAATTACTACGCAAATCGTTAATAAAAATTCATAAACAAATTGTTGTTGAAATGTTTTTGGTATGAAAAACAAATGGCAACTGAAAACTGCTGAAAGCTTCGATAGTTGTCAGCGTTCTAACAAGTTTTCCTTTAGCTCCAAACTTGCTGACAAGAAATTGAAATGCTTGATTTATTTATCATGTTGTCTGCGCTTGTGCGATAAACAAATGTATTGTTTTGATGAGATTTCGGCAGCAAATTGATTGAGGCAGGCAGATTTGCTTGGCATGGCGAAAAAGTATATACTGATGGTCCTAAGCGGGTCATCTGTTGGCATGTGATAAATATGAAATGTATAAAGTTTGCGCCAATTTTGACCTTGAGGCTTTATGGGCTTATAATTAATTCAGCTCAGAACTATATAATCCATATCGTTCTATCAGTTACTTCAGCTTGGTTGGCTGTCAATGGTGCTTTATGAAGATTACTTAAATTAGTTTAATAAATGAAAAATGTTATTGAAACCGACGTTTTGTTTAATTTATAAAAATGTTAGCCTTGCTTTCAAAAGAATATGTGTAATATTTGCGCTTCTTTGATGACCGCCCCGACTGCCACGCCCACCACTAAAAACATTGCAACAAATATTAATATAATTTCGCATATATGCTTTTTGTTTGTGTTGTTGTATTTCCTCGACATATTTTTATTTATGCACATTGCCTGTTTTCATTTCATTTTCAATCTTTCAACGTATCTCAATTCTATACAAGTGGCAAATGCGCTCTGCTTTTGTATAGAAATTTAATTAATAAAATTTGAAAAAAAAAAAACAAACATAAAAACAAAAGATCTTCGAATTTCGGCGCCGTGCATAATATTTGACTTTGGCCGAATTGATGGTTTTGGCGCCAAACGTTTTGCAATTCGGCCTACAAACAAAGCAACAAAAAATATAGTTTTGTTTGTTAATTACAATTAATTTTTTATTAGCGAAATTCGAATGTTGTTTAGGCGAGCGCACAATAAACGACCGTTAATTTGCTCATTTGCAAAAAGAATGTCTCTATTTATTTTGCTATATTTTTTAATTGCACAATTATTGTCTTTTGTCTGCTCGTTTATGAAAGTGTTTAAATAACCGAAAACAAATAAAAAACCACACAAAAAAAAAAGCACAAAAATGAAATTCAAAATAGAAATGAAAAGTAATACAAAACAAAAATTGTATCTCGCACATGTTTGTCACTTGATTGTATCTTTTTTTGTTGTTCAAGTCCTCACGTAGCGTCACGTCGCGTCGCGTCGCGTCGTCGATTCGTCGCGCCTCAATTCAACGCACAGCATTGTGACTGCATTTTAATAGACTCATACTTATACTCTCCCACTTGAAATCGTCATTTCTTTGGTTTTTGCTTTTTGCCTAAATTACAATTTCATTGGAAATTTAAATAAAAACACAAAAATAAATAAATAAATAAATAAAAGTAGCGTGCACATTACTTTCGGCTTTAACGAATCTTTGACACCTTGCGAGGCACGACATTAAGCACACTCATCAAGTAACCCAACTGGGCACATCATGTATTGCTGTTATTATATAAAACAGTCTATGTTACTTAGCACTGTGCATAAGATACAGCATAACAATATTCAAATGCTCGTACAATTGGCTAGAGGCTGCAGCGCCGCCTTGCGTTCGCCTTTGGCGTGCCAAATAATTTATCTCAAGCACAAAAAATTAATACTTTGTTGTTGCTAAGGGAAATGAGTAACTCAACTTGACATTCAAGATTTTTTTTTTTATTAAAAAATAAATATAAAAGGGTACAAGCATGAGTTGAGTTCGCCTATGGTTTGGCGTAGCTAAAGGTATTGAACTGAAAGACTCTTTATACAGCAATCTATTATATAAGTTGTATAGAATATGTGCCCAAAGATAGAACAAAGAGTACTGCAACAGATCGCGCTCAATAATAGCTCATTGTTCATATTGGATCACTGTTCGATCTCGAGATACAAGTACAAATAGACTCAAAATTCAAGTTTGCAAAATTTATCAATTCGCTGCTGTCTGATGACTCGTCATATTACATTTTTATGGTCACGTCTTCCTTCTTGCACATTTTTAATGTCCCAAAAAAGAAACAAATAAAAATAAAAATAAAAATCGAAATCAAAATCGAAATGAAAATGAAATAAAAATAAGACATAAGAAATAAGAAATAAAACATCTTCGATTCGGTTCACATATGTAAATGTACCGGAAACACGGCAAATGTGTCGCACTCAAGTTGAAGGCAATATTTCAATTCAATTGACTTTTTTTTTTAAGTGTGTCACTTGATATATCGAATTTTGCATACAAATCGATTGAATGAACCATTAGTTAAAAATAAATATCATCATGATGGTAATGTGGTAATTTTTGTCTTGTTTTATTTGTTCTGCTGTTCTTTTTTTGCGATTGTTAAAAATTCAAATAAAGTTGAGCATTAAATGAAGCCAAATAAGTTAATGTGTTGTGAATTCGAGGTTCCAATTGATTTAAGGCAAAATGAAGGTAATCAAACCAACTGCCAGATGTATTCACGATCTTCTTAGAATTTGTAACATTCAAGACCTTCGCACACACTGCGATATAATTTATATACGAAAGCGCGCTAGAATGGATTTCTGGCTTATAGATTATTCAATGATGCATAAGAACCGTCAAAGAGAAGGGTACCAACAATTTCCTTATAAAGATACATTTAAGAACATTACTTGTTCGAAGACCTTAGGCCGCATGTGATAATGCTTAGAATTTTTATATGTTTCGAGATATATCAGCATCTTAATAAGACTATCCGAATTTACACATGTCTCTTCCACCATAAAAGTCGAACAAAAAATTCTGGCGCCAAAACCGGCAATGAGCTCAAGCTCCTGCGACATTGACTAGATAAAAGATAAGGTTGTCAAAACACTCATAATAAATTTTAGTCTTTCATGATTTTTCTTGTGAAAAATATATGTTTTAATTATTTAAAAATAAAAACAATTATAGTTAAAAATACCTTGAGAACGTTCACGTTGTCGTTTCCGTTTCGTGCCAATGTTTCTTCTTGATTTTTCAGTTCTCTTTAATTTTCTTTTTCAATATGAGCAGGAAAATATTGAAAGATGCGTCAAACGTACGTTTCGAAAAACATTTAAAAAACGCACACTTTTTTTTTTTTGTTGTAATTTTTATTATAATTTGAATTGTTGATAATTTTGATAGTCGCACAAAAAGTTTTGTTACTCAACGTTGCTTTTATTGAGACTCAATTAATTTCAATTTATTTAACACTTTTCTCAAATAAAAATTTTCCTTAGAATTGAATTATTTTTGTTTGATTTTTCTTAGAATTTTTCCTTTTTTCTTATCGAACACACAAATCACAGCAAACGCGAAAGAATTGAAAGTAGCCAACAAACAAAACAAAAAACAAAAACAAAACACAACAAATGTTTAAATCTTTCAAGCAATGCGCGTTCATCGACGCCTCGCGGCACTTGATTCTCGACTACTACTACTGACAGATAATGCCGATGCCAGCAACGACGACGACGACGACGACGGCGATGACGACGACGATAGCGTGGTCTCTGGCGATTTTGATCTAAGCATCACGATCGCCATCAGCCTCGTTCGCTAGCCGAAAGCTAACGAAAATCGACGCATAATGTCGCAAAAGACAATCGCAGGTCTTTAAAGATTGTCACCTCTGTAGAGGCATGTTTACACTGTGCAATTTTTGCTATTTGCCCATTCCATACTCAGCAGATTACCCTACTTGAGTTATGCCAATACTCACGGCCCCATTCCCACAAGCGTCGCAATGAGTCACAGTGTAGCTCAGGCTCGTTGTTACTTTTAACGATCCGCCCCTCACTAACAACTAGTCAGGCATTGCTAAACAGTTCTTCAACTCTTCTTCAAAAATCCATATTTGTTCGAGCACTAAAACCGTATCTGAGAATCGGCATCCCTCACAGTCGATAACAAGGATTCACTTAATAACGAGCTTGGGACTAATACACAACCATTTGATAATTATTTGATAGATCGTGTAAATGGTGCCCAAACCTAAAAGCTATCCTATATATACTACATCGCCAAAACCCCCTCTAGAGACATCTTGAACAGTATCATAGGCAAGCAATTATGAGAAGTCTAGCAACCATTTACTCCATCTATGAAATCCAGATAATTTTAGAGTACACAAAAAATTTGTAAATCTTAAAGATAACTTTCGAAAGACCTTAGGCCTTCTTAGGCGCTGGCTTAGGCGCCGGCTTTGGCTCTGGCTTTGGCGCGGCTTTAGGCGCTGGCTCAGGACTCTTCATTTCATTCGCAGGCGTCGCTTTCGGCGGCGGGTCAGTGAACTTGACTTTGGTTATATGAGTCAAATTGTGATCGGTAACGCCGCGCACCTTCATCTCAAGCGGCTTGGCATAGACATCGGCAGCGAGCTCGGCCAGTGGCACCTCCTTATCCGCCTTTGCCTTCTTGACCACTTCGGTTATCTCCGTGCGAATTTTGGCTGTCATATCCTTTGTTACAACAGTTACATAAATATATATTAGAAAGAATCGAAAATATCGAAAAAAAAAGTGTACCTTGATTTCGTCCTCCTTTACCAAGCCCATTGCAATCACCTGTGCTTGGAAACTGTTGATTGCATCGCGTTTCTGCCGCACGCCTTGCACCTCTTCACGTGTGCGATAACTCGTGCCCGGATCGGACATGGAGTGACCCATATAACGGTACGTAAAGGCCTCAATGACAATCGGACCACAGTTGAGCGCATAATCAATCGCGAATTCGGTGGCGCTGCGCACAGCTAGAATTTGATTGCCATCGACCCAAATGCCGGGTATATAATGGCCACGTGTATAATAGTCCGTACAGCAAGATGAACGGTCCGCCTTTGTGCCCATGCCTTTAGTGAAGGTATTGAGTTATCGCATGATTGTTCAATTGATTGATGGTTAGCACTTACCATACACATTATTTTCGCAAACAAAAATCGCCGGCAACTTCAATAGGCAAGCAATATTAAATGATTCGAAGACTTGCCCTTGGTTCGCCGCGCCATCGCCATAGAGCGAAAAGCAGACACCGCCATCGCCCCGATACTTGTGCGCTAGTGCGACGCCTGTGCCGAGTGGCACTTGGCCGCCGACAATGCCATTGCCGCCGTAGAAGTTATCGCCGTACATGTGCATTGAGCCGCCCTTGCCGCGGGAACAACCTCTACTGAAGCCCAACAGTTCGCCCACCATTGCCTCCATGGTGACGCCCATTAGATATGTCCAGCCATGACAGCGATATGATGTGATCAATGAGTCTTGCTTGCGCATTGCCGCCTTCATGCCTGTAAAAACGATTGTGCATGTTATAAGCGTGATTGATTGTATGCTTGTTTGTCAATCAATCAAGCGCTCACCCACGGCGACGGCCTCCTGGCCAATATAGAGATGGCAAAAGCCGCGTATATCTTTTGTCTTATAGAGATTACCGCACTCGGTTTCAACACGTCGAATTTTAAGCATTTGCTCCAGATATTTAAGCGCGTCCTCACGTGAAACGGACACGGATGACGGTGGTCCCTCATCCAGATTAAAGAACTTGAAAGCCTGCCGGAAACGCATACACACACTCATACAGTAAATGTTAGTCGTTGGTTGGCACTTACATTATTCAGCGTCAGATCGGAACCGCTTGCATAGCAACGCTCTGGCAGCATCCGCCAGTGTTTGGCAAATGCCGCCGGTTTATGGGACCAGACGGATGGCGTCCGCATGGTCATCGATAGCCTGCCGCATTGGCTGGCAAATTGCCTGGCCAAATGCTGTCTCCGTCCGACAATCATCGCCAAGTTGAATCAAATGCAACGGTCAATCTTAAAAGCGACCTGAAATAACTGAGATAACTAACTGGAATTTATTTCGTAATGTTTTCTTATTTGGGATTTTTGCACATTATTTACCCAACTTGTTATCTAAAAATTTCAATTATGGCATAAAAAAAAATTTTGAGTAATTTTTCAATGTTGGCAAATTATAAATAAATATGTTTTATTTCATTTGGTACAATAACAAGTTTCTAGCAGGCTTGGTAGCAAAATGCACAAATGCTAAGAAACCCGACGTAGGATTTCTTTGAGTCTTGCATCAGTTGAGCCTTAGATAACCGTTGACCACTTAATGCCTCGGTTATGCCGCCCGGTGGTCACATAAACATTAACCATTGTGTAATTCACGCTTATTAAATGCAATTTATTCGACCAAACAAAAATTCTAAAATAAACAGCCAGACACATGTATGTATGCTCTACCAAAACATTATAAAAATCAGTCTTAAAAATAATTTGAAATTTGCGCGCCTATGGAGCCTCTTAGAACCTCTCAGGCGGCCGGCATCTGTTCCGCCGCTCCAACGGACGCTTGACGTGCCGGCAATGCCTTCAAGCTTGCTTCACACCGATCATCCGTGTTGCGCTCGGCATTATCCGCCCTTTCAAGCTGCTTATCTGCGAGCACACGTTCGACTGCCACATCGATCTGACGCTTCATGTTCATTTCGATGCGCAGCAGATCGACGCCATCAATCAGATCTAGTGCAAGGATCTGCTCGGCAAATGTCGCTATTGGATCGTACTGCTGCCGCATGAATTGTATATTATTCTCGGTGCGATAACTGCGATCGACGCGTGTGTAGAGCTCCAAAAGTATCGGGCCATGTTGCTGGGCATGCGCAATGGCGTACTTTGTGGCATTCCGCACGGCGAGCACTTCATTGCCGTCGGCCCAGAGACCGGACATGTCGCCAGCCTGCTGACAGAAGTTCGCCAGCTTCGAAGCGTTGTGCTTGTGCGACTTTTTAGCTAAACAGAGGATGGGATAGGATAAAGCACATATGAGACAGGACAAGCGTCTAAGTGAGCTAAGCGACTTACTTTCATCGAAATTCTCGCAGACCAGGACGAGGGGCAAGTGCCGTTGCTTTGCCAATTTGTATATTTCTAGAACGTTTGCATCCTTTGTCGCGCTCGCATCGAACACCGTTAGACAAACGCCGCCATTGAAGCTGTACTGCTGACTGAGTGCCACGCCCACGCCGAGCGTTAACGATGCGCCGCCCATCGTGCAAATGCTGCCTAGGAATTTGGGCCCGTTCATGCACGTAGCGCCACGACTGTAGCAATCGGGCGCCGCGGCAATGAGATCGCCGAGCAGCGTGCGTATCGAGACGCCCATCAGACTGGCCCAGACATGCGGTCGCTGTGTGGCAATGAGCATATCCTGAGCGCCCATTGCCGATCTTATGCCTGCAATACCAAACAATCAATTTTGTATAAAGATATATGTAAATGTATAGTTCGAGCACCCACCAACTGCCAATGCCTCCTGACCGATGTGCACATGTCGCAGCACGCGCAACGCCTTCTGCTCGTACAGCTGGACCAGCGCATGTTCCAGCCAACGTATGCGCTGCATTTGGCCAAAGTATTTGCCAGCCTCGCCGCTGGAGAGCGCGACACTCGTCTCGGGCCCGGACTCCAGGTTATAGAGCTTGAACACACTCTGCCGGCACAGCTCACTCTCGCCGCCACTGCTGGAGCTGCTGGTGCCTCTGTCGTGGTCGCAGTCGCTGTTGCTACAGCAGCACTGTCGCAGCCACTGGCGATAGATGGGCAGCAGACTCTGGAGTTGACTCCGGAGTGGCAAACGGTATGCGCGCTTTTTTAATGCAAACATTTTTAAAATTTAATTTAATTCTATTTTTTAGGATTTAAAGGTATGTGTTTTTTTTTTTTATTATTGATTTTACTGTTTTATTTATTTTTGATTTTTGTAATTTTAAAATTTTTATGCCATGTTCCTATGGAATATGAGAATGATGTATTAACTCTGAGCACATGAAAATTTATTTAACACTTAAAAGAAGGCCAACTTAAATCGAAAAAAAATCTCTACAAACAATTATTCATTCCAATCTTCTAGGCATATATATGATATAATACGGAAATATTATCATATTATCATAGTTTATAATAAGATTTAAAGGACATTTCGAGCACTACTACGCTAGACTGCATACGGAGCCGGCTATATCACGTTGCCCTGCGAATTCCAAACGGTTATTCAGCGAAAGAGTTGCGTCCGCTGCTTCCAAAAAAAATAAACTATTGTGCATCGGCCGGGAATCGAACCCGGGCCGCCCGCGTGGCAGGCGAGCATTCTACCACTGAACCACCGATGCTCTTGGCTTAAATAAACAGCTTATAAATAACAGTAAAAACTTTCACACAAATAAACATACTTTCTTCTGCCTTTCAAAGTCAAATTACTTGTCGGAACGATCACGTTACTAGCCAGCCACTAGTTCCGCACATGTGATCAGTTCCAGCACAAAAGAGCTAGCGTGAGTTAGAGAGAGAAAGAGCGAGTAAGAGTAACAAATGCAAGTCGTGCTATGTAAACTATTGGTTTTAGAAGATTGTTTATAAGATTTTGTTTACAAGAAATAAAAACGCTAAAACGCTTTAAATAAATTTTCATTTCTACTTTTGTTTAAATTTTATTTAATAATTTTCTTGTTTTTATTTTCACATACTTCTTCGTCCATAATCGTATTCGTTGCAGATAAAAAAAAAAAAAAGTAAATCAGATCTGAAATAATTAATTTAGTTATTAACATAAATTGCGCCTCTTTTTCTATATAATTTTTTTTTTTTTTTTTTGTTTATAATATTTTATAATAACCAATCACGTTCATGTCGGTATGCATGTGTGTCGTAAGTCGTGTGTGTGGCATGCGGCATATGTGTAAGACAGACCGGCCGACAAACCCATAGACAGACTGGTCTAACCTGAACTGACCCGATATTTAGATAAATAGTTTAAAGCTAGAATGTGACGACTCGACTCAGGCCAGTCAACACTTTACGCTTAAATTAATTTACTGCATAAGAAACGAAAATGTTTTGCACAAAAGCACGAAATGTTAACGTATCCAGTCGTGAGTTGGACTATTTGCTGCTGATGGTGTTGGTGGCATTGGTTGTTTTGCAATGAAAGATTAGCTAAACGAGACTCCTTCTAGTGATTGACGCCCTTGCGTTCCTGAATATGATCGATGTTGTAACTGCTGATGCCACGAATTTTGGGTTCCAGGCAGTTCGAGTAGACATCCGTCCAGAGATGAGGAATCGCTAATTCAGCATCGGATTTGGCCAAAGCTGTCGCCTCATCGACTTCCTTGCGCACTTTAGTGTCGATCACCTATGATAATTCAAGTAAGTTTATTAGCATTTTAAGGCATTAAACTCCACACACACTTACCTTTGTTTCCTCGGGTGTCAGCAACTCCAATTCAAAGCAGAGTTCTTTGAATGATGTGATTGGATCACGCTTCTGACGCACCTCCTGAATTTCCTCACGTGTACGATAACTTGTGCCGGGATCGGACATGGAGTGACCCGAATAACGGTATGTATTGGTTTCCAGTACCAATGGACCATGCTTATTCACATAATCAATGGCGAATTCAGTTGCGCTACGTACAGCCAAAACATCCATGCCATCGACCCAGATGCCAGGCAAAGCATCACCACGTGTATAATAATCGGTATTGGACGAAGCACGTTCAGCGCTTGTGCCCATGCCTATGCGTATGACAAAAACGTAGGTTAGCAAGAAATTTCAACAATTTTGCTGCACAACAAAGAAACTCACCATAATTGTTATTTTCGCACACAAAGATCACGGGCAGTTTCCACAGATAGGCCATGTTGTAGGCCTCGAACACTTGACCCTGATTGGCAGCACCATCACCATACAAAGCCAGGCACATGCCACCATTGCCCTTGTACTTGCAGGCGAAACCAACACCAGCGCCAAGTGGCACCTGAGCGCCGACAATGCCATTGCCGCCATAGAAATTGGGGCAGTACATGTGCATGGAGCCGCCTTTGCCGCGCGCACAGCCGCTCTGTACGCCAGTCAACTCAGAGAGCACACCCACTGGTGGCACGCCCATCAAATAAGTCCAACCATGCACACGATACGCTGAGATAACATTATCCACATCACGCATAGCGGCCTTCATGCCAACAGCGCACGCCTCCTGGCCGGAGTAGAGATGACAGAAGCCCCGAATGATTTTCTCCTTGTACAAGTTGCCCGCCGACGTTTCGATACGGCGTATCGTCTGCATTTGTGTATAGTATGTTGTCGCCTGCTCTTTGGTCAACGTCACGGTTGTCTGGGGTCCTTCATCGAGGCGATGTAGTTTATAGGGCTGCATGCATGTAATGAGAAAAGTGTTTTATTAATGCACATTTTGTTGTTTTGTTTTCTAACTAAACTACGCAACTGATTAGCCATAATAAGTAAACAAATAATAGTCGATAGAGAAACACACGCACAGCTGGAATGCTGCTGCTGCGGCCGGTGTCATGCTCTCGTCAATTTGTGTTGAATTTGCCGCTGATACACAACTGTTTTATCACTGGTATTGCGTGTCAAACGCTTTGGTCACGCGTCGCAATGCGTGAAGCGTTCGAAGCAGCTGCCGATGAGGTATCTGATAAGCATAGAATCATTAGGTCAGATAATGATGACCTTGAACGATATGCAAACTGACATTCAACAACAGCCGATTTACATGTATAGCGCAAATGATAACACACCTGTAAAGAGGCATGCTACATTCACAATAACATTCACGCCGCAGCCGTAACCCTGCTTGGAGCGCCGTTCATTAGCGACCTCGTTTTTTTTTTTTTTTTTTTTGTCAATTCCCATTGAACGAAATCTCCGCGTTTATGTCACACAAACACTCACACACACATAAGCACAAGCACGCAGGCACTCACACATGCATAGATACATTCGCTTAGCAGCGTATGCACATTATGTAATGCGTTTGTGTTCGTTTTTCTTAGATTTTGTTGAATCTTTACTTACACGATTCACTTGTATGGTCGCCTCCGTGGCATAGTTGTTTGTCTTTTGGACTCCAGCTGTGGCCGCATTCTGGAATAAACCGAAAAATGACGATGAATAACGACTGCTTTGTATGAAGTTGTTGTTGTTGCTTATGTTGCGTTTAATCCTCCAATGGCCACCACCACAGCTAACGGAGGCGCTGTTGCAGGTGTTGTTGACAACATTGCCGGAATTATTTAAATAAGCCAAGCCTGTTTTTATCTGCTGGCCACATCTTGACATGGTGCTCATTGGTGTTGTTGTTTTATTAGTGGTTATTGTTGTTGTTGTTGTTATGCAGCAGCTCAGTTGATTTATGTTAGTTGTTGTTTTTGTTAGTTTGGTACTACGTACTTTTTGCAATTGCTTAACTACAATTGGCAGTTCGCTAGCTCGTGTCAATGAACGCAACATTTTTTGTCGACTTTTCGTTTTATAATAATTCGCGCAAAATACGTTATTTAAGAATGTACAAGGAGGAAGAAGAGCAGCTGAAAATGTCACCCACACAAACAGCACACTACACCGACACGAAATTGTCAAATGAAGTGTTGACAAGTGAGCAGCAAAAGCTATTGACAGTTTTAGAGAGGGTGACACACTTTGTATAACAGTTGCAAAGTATCATATATATGCAATGTTAAGCCCAACTAACTACTTTCAGTAAATATTAATTTCTAAATTATTCATTATTAATAATTAATTTAATAATTTACAGTCGATTATTAAAAATGTTAATTTGTTCCATCACTAGTTCAGTGCTCACCAACACCGCTTTAGACAATTAACAGCACTGTTACTCATGCACATATGATCGAAACAGTGCTGAAAACCGGGTTCGATATTTTAACCGAAAACAACAACAAATGCCGCCGCATGCACGAGGAAATTCAAATCAACAAAATATTTACTAAATCTGTTATTATTCAATAGGAGCACCACGTAAAAGCCGCAAAATGCCGAAAGAACAGTTCCGTGAGGCTGATTTGAACAAGAAAATGTAAGTGAGTCGCATAAAAAAGGCGCATTTATCATTAACAATGCACATTTTCAGCTCCCATGTGGAATTTAGCATAAGCGCGCCGGATGAGATACAACAGGAGTCACATGTACGTATTGTATCGAAAAATCTCTACCAGGCACAGCGTCAACCGGTGCCATATGGTGTGCTCGATCGCCGGCTGGGCATCAGCACCAAAGACGCTAACTGTGAGACATGCGGTCAAGGCTTAAACGATTGTGTTGGTCACTTCGGCTATCTGGATTTGGCACTGCCAGTCTTTCACATCGGACACTTTCGTGCGACCATCAACATACTGCAAATGATTTGTAAAACTTGTGCGCATGTTATGCTAAAAGAACAAGATCATACCGTCTTCGAGAAGAAATTACTCAATCCGAATTTCTCATATTTGGCAAAGAAAGCATTGCATACACAAATACTGACAAAGGCCAAGAAGCATACGAAATGTCCCGTGTGCGGTGCGAACAACGGTGGCGTGAAGAAGGGACCGGGCTTGCTAAAAATTGTGCATGATCTACAAAGAGGCCGCAAGGCTACTGATCCACTGCTAACAAAGAACCTCGAGGAAATGCTTAAAATAACCGAAAATAATCGTGAGCTCAACAATGCGCTGAGCACATACACACAAGTAGAAGAAATGACGCCGCTGGCGGTGTTGGAACTATTCAAGGCCATACCGCAACGTGATATACCATTATTAGGCATGGCTGGCGGTCATCCAACGAATTTGATTGTATCACGCGTCTTTGTGCCGCCCGCATGTATACGACCCTCGGTACTGTCCGAGGTTAAGGCCGGCACCACCGAGGACGATCTCACGATGAAGCAGAGCGAAATATTACTTATCAATGATGTCATACAACGGCACATGGGCAGCGGCGGCAAAATCGAGCTGATACACGAAGATTGGGATTTCTTGCAATTGCATGTGGCGCTCTACTTTCATAGCGAGATCTCGGGCATACCTATGAACATGGTGCCCAAGAAAAGCACGCGTGGCATTGTGCAGCGACTCAAGGGCAAACAAGGACGTTTTCGTGGCAATCTGTCCGGCAAACGTGTTGACTTCTCCGGCCGTACGGTCATCTCACCCGATCCCAATCTAATGATACACCAAGTGGGCGTGCCCGAGCGCGTCGCAAAAATACTCACCTATCCGGAGCGTGTCAACCCCGCGAATATCACATACATGAAACAGCTGGTACGCAATGGGCCCTACAAACATCCGGGCGCCAATTACGTGCAACATCGCGGCTCAACATTCAAGAAGTATCTTGCTTACGGCAATCGTGATAAAGTCGCGCAGGAGCTCAAGTGCGGCGATGTCGTCGAACGTCATTTGCACGACGAGGACATTGTGCTCTTCAATCGCCAGCCATCGCTGCACAAAATGTCCATCATGTCGCATCGCGCCAAAGTGCAACCGCAGCGCACATTCCGGTTCAATGAGTGCGCCTGCACGCCGTATAATGCCGATTTCGATGGCGACGAGATGAACCTGCACTTGCCACAGACCGAGGAGGCGCGTGCCGAGGCGCTCATACTGATGGGCAACAAGTCGAACCTGGTGACGCCCAAGAACGGCGAAATACTGATTGCCGCCACGCAGGACTTCATCACGGGCGGCTATCTGCTCACGCAAAAGGACGAGTTCCTCACACGCGAACAGGCCATGCAACTGGCAGCTTGCTTTGTGGCCGGTGAGGATGCCAATCTGTACATTGAGCTGCCGGCGCCGGCTATACTGAAGCCACGCCGCATGTGGACGGGCAAGCAGATCTTCAATCTGCTGCTCAGTCCGAATCGACTCTGTCCGGTCAAGGTGAATCTGATTACCAAAGGACGCAACTATACCAAGGATAATGATCTATGCGTGAACGATGCATGTGCGTAGAAGAAGGTTTTAGACTTGGCTTGAACTAATTTGTTTCTATAATTCGCAGGGGTGGTGATACGCAATTCGGAGCTGATGTGCGGCGCCATGGACAAGGGCACCATGGGCTCCGGCACCAAGAACTGCATATTCTATGTCATACTGCGAGACTTTGGCGAAACGCATGCGACCAAGTGCATGTGGCGTTTGGCGCGGGTGAGTAAGCAGACCCAACAGATGATAACACGGCGGCGCGCAACTGCCAAGTGTGGGATTGTCGTCATGAATTGAACAACTTGACCAATTTGTCAATACAACACAATCAATTTGCGTGCGTGCGTGTGTGTGTGTGTGTGTGTGTCCAGCTTACTTTTATCATTTCTGTTAATAGTTGTCAGCACAAGCATTCAATCAAGCATTGCTTATCGCAATTGCAGGGCCTGGCACGTCAGTCATTGTCACGTTATCACGACAAGACATGCGACACTTGTATTTGTTCTTTCAACAATTCCAGAAAATTAAAGACCAACAAAGCTTCATGCAATCAAATTCCCCAAAGCACAACAAAAAATCCCAAACAATATGGAAAAATTCATTTGCCTTCTTCTAACTGTGTTATTTTATTTACATATATTTTATTTGTTTATAAACATAACACACACACACACACACATACTTAAGCCAAACACATGGCTATAATTTTAACTGATCGTCATGCCAGTCGTGCTCGATATGTAATCCAAGTATGAAGTCAAGCGCACATAGCCCGAGGGAAAACCTTCGGTGCAGCGATCCATGGCCACGAATGAGTTGATGCCGATCTGCAACATTTGGCCATTCGCGGCGTTCTGTATGATCAATGGACCGCCGGAATCGCCGCTGCACGTGGACATGTTGCTGGCATCAGCGCCGATGGCGCACATGGTCGAATCGAGCACGACATTCGTGCCGAAGATGCTCACACATTTGCTATTCTCGATGATTTCCACTTCGGCGTATTGCAATATGGGCGCATAGTCCATGTAGATATCATCGATGAGCCCGAAGCCGGCGATGGTCGCACGTGTGCCCACAAAACTCTTGCTTGCCGAGGCGCTGTTGACCAGTGTGACCGCCTGTATGTTTGCGCTGAAGACCAACGGCGTTGGCAATTTGATCAGCGCAATGTCATTGTTGAGATAGTCGGGATTATAGTTGGGATGCACATGTAGCTCGGTGGCCACCATGCTCAGCGCCGTGGGATCGTTCAGTTCGACGGTGCCGAACATCAGAAAGATCGAAGCGCGTTTGTAGAGACAGTGGCCCGCGGTTAGCACCCATTCGTTGGAGATTATCGAACCGCCGCAGAGCAAATCATCGGTTTTCTCGCGCTTCAGTATAACCTGCCATGGCAGTTGGCCCAGTTGCGCCGCCTTGCCGGTGACAATGCGGCCCTCCTGCGTAGAGAAATGACGCATTGTAATCATGGGCATGGAAAGCAATTAAGTGAACTTACAATTCTAAAAGCCGTGCTCGTCGCCACCAGTGCGACTAGGCAGAACAGCAGTTGCCGGAATTTGTGCATCGCGCGTGCCAATTATGTTTGTGATTGTCGGTTGATTGGTTGATTGGTTGGTTGGTCTTGAAACTGTTACGGTTGCGTCGTCTTAACGCTCTGCCATTGATTTTGCCATATTTCGCAATTATATTTAAACAAATTTCAAAAAAAAAACCACCGATTGCCGTTGACGTTGTCGGTCATGATAAGATTAGCGGACGCCCTCTGCCGGCTGCCCGTTGCCAGTTGGCCAATAAGCAAGTAAGCGCTGGTCGAATGTATGTTCGTTGCGTTGCGTTGAGTTTCAACGACCATGTCGTCTTAATTGTTTTTCTCCCATGCACGCTACCCGCCGGACGCACGGCATATGGGCAGCCAGAGAATCGAGACGAGACCTGCAAGTCATATAGTGAAAATTCCACCAGCGCCGGTTGCTTAGATATGAAGACAGCGCAAGTGCCCTTAATTTGGGGGGTTAAGGTGCCCTACATTTGGGGGGCTAACTTACCCTTAATTTGGGGGTTTAACGTGCCCTAAATTTGGCGTGCGGCGCCAGTCAAAGAAGTTGTTGCTCCGAAAAGTTGGCATATTATAATTGGATCGCTTGTTGCCTGAGTTTTTCTTATTGTACTCCAAAAATGGGCGTGGCAACGCCTTGCAAACAGCTTGTAGGGTATTTTGTAGGCGGCCACGTGCGTCTACGGCGCATTAACTTGTTATGTACGAAGTGCTTATCATTATAACTAAAAAACAAAAAAGATGTATTAACTTTTCACTTTAACTTGAATTTAATCAAACTGTTGTCATAATTCATGGTGTTAGCGAGTTATTTGTGGCTTATCTGGAACACCCATAATGAAGACATTAAATTTCAATTTGCGGCGTGCAAGGCGCTTCTTTTCCGAGAAATAAACTTTAATTGTTAATTGTTTTCTTTAATTTGGTCTAAGAAACCATACTAAACCCATACTAAATATGATTTATGCTTTGCCAGATTGCTTCGTATTTCATGCAAAACCGTGGCTTCTCGTTCGGCATCGGCGATGTGACGCCCAGTCAGCGTTTGCTGCAGGCCAAGCAGCAGCTGCTCGAGAAGGGCTACGAGCGCTGCGATGAGTACATACAGGAAATGAAGAACGGCACCCTGCAGTGCCAGCCGGGCTGCACGCCGGAGGAGACGCTCGAGGCGGTCATGCTGCGCGAGTTGTCCAGCATACGTGAGCAGGCGGCCAAGGCTTGCTTCCGCGAACTACACCCGACCAATAGTGCGCTCATCATGGCGCTGTCCGGCTCGAAGGGCTCCAACATCAACATATCGCAGATGATCGCCTGTGTCGGCCAGCAGGCCATCAGCGGCAAACGTGTGCCGAATGGCTTCGAGAACCGCGCTTTGCCGCATTTCGATAAATTCTGTAAGTACTGCCATGACTTGATTTGAAGACATGTTACTTACCCCTCCCCTTTCACAACGCTCCACAGCTGCCATACCCGCGGCGCGTGGCTTCGTGCAGAATAGCTTCTACTCGGGCCTGACGCCGACCGAGTTCTTCTTTCACACGATGGCCGGCCGCGAGGGTCTTGTGGACACGGCGGTCAAGACCGCGGAGACCGGTTACCTGCAGCGTCGCTTGGTCAAGTGTCTCGAGGATCTGGTGGTGCACTATGACGGCTCTGTGCGCAATGCCATCGGCGAGATTGTGGAGGTCATTTACGGCGGCGATGGCTTGGATCCCGTCTTCATGGAAACGAAGAACAAGCCCGTCGACATGGCGCGTCAGTACAACCACTTGCGCGCCTCGCGGCCACACCGTGAGGAGCAGCCGATTGAGGCGAGCGCCATTATGTCCACTGCGCATAAAATACTCCATGAGGATGAGGAATTCGCCAAGTGCCGC
Organism: Phortica magna; assembly: GCA_037044515.1. Taxonomy (NCBI): domain Eukaryota; kingdom Metazoa; phylum Arthropoda; class Insecta; order Diptera; family Drosophilidae; genus Phortica; species Phortica magna. The sequence continues at coordinate 100,226 of JBAMBP010002633.1, forward strand.
AAGGATTTCCGCAATGAAACGCTGTATGTATCATGTCGAATGTCAGTTTGCGCAAACTTGCTTAACAACACTGCTCTCTCTCTCTCTCTCTCTGTCTCTTTCACGCGCACAGCCAATTCATTGAAAAGGTCGCCGCGCGCATAACGCACATACAGACACGCTACGCACAGCAAGCGAAGGTGGGCCATGAGGTTGAGAGCCTGACGTCCAGCCAGATGCGCACGTTTCTGCAGTGGGTGCACGATCGCTACAACCGCGCGGTCACCGAGCCCGGCACGGCGGTGGGCGCCATTGCGGCGCAGAGCATCGGCGAGCCGGGCACGCAGATGACGCTGAAGACTTTCCATTTCGCCGGCGTCGCCTCGATGAACATCACGCAGGGCGTGCCGCGTATCGTGGAGATCATCAATGCCACCAAGACGATATCGACGCCGATCATCACGGCCGAGCTGTGCGACAACAAGAGCATGAGTTTCGCGCGTACCGTCAAGGCGCGCATTGAGAAGACCACGCTCGGCGAGATCACCACCTACATCGAGGAGGTCTACAAGCCGGGCAACTGTTACTTGCTCATTTGCATTGACTTGCAGCGCATTAAAGTGCTCGGACTCGAGATCAATGGCGAGACCATACGTTATTCGTGAGTGTCAACATCTGCCTACATAATAATCTTTCATGCCTAACTGTCTGCTTCCGCCAATAGCATTTGTAAGTCGAGATTGCGCGTCAAGCCCGCCAATGTGGATGTCTACGGCGCTTCGATAGTCACCGTCAGCGTGGACAAGTGCAAGGCGGGCGTTTCCATCAATGCGGAGCTCTCGCGGCTGGCCGTGGCCATACAGCATGTTGTGGTCGCCGGCTTGCCGAATATATCGCGTGCTGTAATCGCCATCGACGACACACACACGCCGCACACATACAAGCTCTGCATTGAAGGCGCCGGGCTGCGCGATGTGATTGCCACTTATGGCGTCGTCGGTCACCGCACGAAGAGCAACAACATTTGGGAGGTCTACCAGACGCTGGGCATTGAAGCGGCGCGCACAACGATCATGAGCGAAATCACGGACGTGATGGAGGGCCACGGCATGACGGTCGACTCGCGGCACATCATGTTGCTGGCCAGTCAGATGACGTCGCGCGGCGAAGTCTTGGGCATAACGCGGCATGGCCTGGCAAAGATGCGCGAGAGCGTCTTCAATTTGGCGTCGGTAAGTGTTGTCGTTGAGCCTGCTTCAGTTGGTTTACTCACGCTTTGTCTGCTTACAGTTTGAGAAGACATCCGATCATTTATTCGATGCCGCCTACTACGGCCAGACGGATGCGGTGAACGGCGTCTCCGAGCGCATCATACTCGGCATGCCGGCATCCATTGGCACGGGCCTCTTTAAGCTCGTGCACAATCATACAGACAAGGAGATACCAACGCCGGAGCAGACAATCTTTGGCAGCCTCGACTTGAAAGTACAATAGATCTTTTGAGCTCTTGTATCTTACGTAGACAATAAGTTTAATATTTATTTGGACTTTTGCCACTTGCATGCCGTGCGTGAGCCACGTGTAATACGCGTGTTGCCAAGCCAATAGAAGACACATGGCCTCAACAGCAAACATTTGTCCGCGACTGTTACAACTTGTATTATATAAGTTTATTTTAATGATTAAAAAAAATCCAACCCATGAATTGCACAAATTTTGTTACTTTTTTTTTCTCAGAAATAATGCATTTTATTTATTTGGATCGATTGTTTTTTTTTTATTTTTGTCTTTCTTTTAATATTATATTGTAATAGTTTGTAAGTTATAAGTTTAAATGGTTATTCTTTAAAAATATTATAAGCTACGCTTAAATTATAGAAAAAAAAGAACCACATTTATATGAGGAAAGTATATTTATGTATATATTTAATATATAATAAACACTAAAATGCTACACATTTTTTTTATATATATATATATTATACGTATTTATATATATAATTTTGAAGTTTATGCTTTATTTTGTTAATGTTGCTCACTATGTTACTTTTATGTCTAAAATATATGTAACTATGTATATATATATATTTTGGTTTGATTTATCAAACAGTGTCAAATGCCTGAATTGTATGAAAGAAGAGAATATAGTTTTGAAATGAAAATGGCACAAGACACTCAGACATGATCAGCACATGCGTCAAGTCAATTCTTAACATTTCATATGCACAATCAAGACTACTCATGCTCATCTGCAAAACATGCACAAATCAAATCCTTGAGAGATTTTGATTAGATTTTTGAAAATCTTATGTAATATTTATGCATTTTATGCATATTTTTGTTTAAACATTTAAATTGTTTTATAAAATACAACGAGTCTCTTGAATGCGCCTCGAACTTTGCCTCTTACATTCATAAAGCTTTTTTATCATTTTCATTTTCAATAAAATTGCACAATTTTGAATAATAAATGAAAGGCATTTAACACTGTTTTCTACATATCTTTGTTTTGTTTTGCCACACCCTTCATTCTGTTGTAGCTCTTAACTGCTTATTTTTTATTGGAAAGTTTTTTGTTTTTTTTTTTCAGTTGTTTTAATTCAATGAAAGATTTGCAGCAGAAAAATAAAACCTGAGCAGTTATTATTTATTTCTTAATAGTAACCATTGCAGAAAGAACGCATCATTAATTCTTTGATTTTTCTATATAATTTAATTTCACAATAAATTCATGTCTTAAAAGCTAAAATAAAATCATAAGCAAAAAAAAAAATCAAATCAAATAAGGGAGGAGAACAAATTCGTGCCTAAGCGTTTGAAACGTGCAGCAAATTCAAGTTCAATAACATTGATTATTTCTTTTTAAATCAATTACAAAAAAAAAAAAATTTATAATGCATATCACAGGATTATTTATATATAAAAAATAATAAATATAAATTTAAAAAAAAAAAACAAAAGAAGCCGCCGTCTATTTTTTGTATGATTACAAAGGAATTCAGTAATAATTATATAATTATATTTTGTTTAAATTTAATAAAATATTTCATGCATAAATTCAAGGCGCATAAGAGCACAGGGACTGTTCATGACTCAAGAGCACAATTTTTTATTTATTTAAATTAGTGCCGCTGTGCTTTTAAAATAGAAATATTAATAAAAAAAAAAATATATTGAATTCAACTTAAAGTTATTTCATAGAAACCTTTTTTAAAATATGCCATTGAACATTTTTCTACATAAATAATCGTAAAATTTCTTAGTTTCTTACATTTTTTGTTGTTTTTGGTCTAAAGTAATCCTGTTAGCGTATCCAATTGGCAGAGATACAAGTGCTAAGCGCATGCCAAAGAAAATCAAAAGCAAAATCATGAAAAGCATTTTGCATTTCTTACATTTCACTTCTATTAATGCTAATTAAGCGCTTTCACTTATATAGGAAAATAAAAAAAAAAAAACTATATATATTTTATATATATATGTGTATCAGTGTATATATATATATATAGCGTGCGTATATATAAATTTTATTAGCGCTGCAATTTTTATTTTTTTTTTTAATAAAAAAAAAAAAGAGAACTAATGCCAAATCACTCACATGACACTTCCTAGCAAACTTTATGCGCTCTTTGACGCACACACTCAAAAAAAAAAAATAGAAAACTTGTTGTAGTTGTTGTTGTTGTGGTTGTTGTTGTCATTTGAAGCAATGCCGTTGACAATAATTAGTCATATAATCATAGAAGCATCAATGAATCAAACAATCAGTCGATTAATCGATTAATCGATCAATCAATCACTATCATCGCGATTCGTTGGATTAGCATACGCAGTACTGCGGTCATGTATGAGCATTGATAGCGTCTCCAAGCTGCGACGCACCTATAAAGTAGATAAAAAGAGAGAGCGAGAGATAATTAGTGAATGAGTGAATAAAAGAGCAACAACAAAATGAGTAAACGTAATTAAAACATATTATCAAACAGACAGTAATGAGTAAGGGGTTTCGGTAGGTGGCGGGGTAGGGGGTATGTTGCTTGTCAGTTGCGTAATGCATGCTGTCTGACTGTGTGCACGACTTGTGCAATTGACTCATTCCATTGGGAAACACCTGATAAGTCTAACGTTCTATTTCTATTTCATATTTATTTATCTTTTTAATAGTTTATTTATTTTTTACATGTTTGCATTAACTTTGTTTGTTTTTTAAATGCTTATTAATATTTATAATTTACAAAAAAATGCTCCTTTATCTTTTATTACATGTATTCACTGCCAACTCAAGTAGGCAAGACTTGACGAGCGCAAAATAAAGAAAAGCGTAAAAAAAACCAAATAAACAATAAAGAAATCATTATATTCTTAGGGCTTTTGTTGTTGTTGCTGTTTTCACAAGAACTTCTGATTATTTTATGACAAAAGAATGAGTGTTTATATCCGTGCTTTAAGCAAAGATAAGATTAACAAAGCAACAGAAACAGAAGCAGATAGTTCATGACTACTACAGTGGGCACGTGTGCTGTTGAACAAAGCCTTGCCACTGAACAATGCTCACCTTTGAAATCTGTTCCAAGTTCTTGGTTAGTATAGTTTGAGCTTCTTCGGTTGTCTTCGCCTGCAGTTCACGTTGCCAACGCAAAGCCTCCGCAAATATATCCTCATCGTTGCCGCCGCGCTAAGTGATTATACAATTAGATGAGTTTTGCAGTTCGAGAACAAATTCCGCCAAGCGAAACTTACCCAATTGAAATCAACAGGTGAATTGTAAAGTTTCGTCTTCGCTTCAATGTCCAAGATGCGATACAGCAGAAAGACCGAAAATAAGGCCAATAAGATGGCCAGCATGATGCCCACATAGAGCATGTGTAGTTCGGAGCGTTGTTGCAGACGCTGCGCTAGGCCATTCAATAGTTTACACAAGTTGCCATACAAGATGCGTGCAAAGTTCTTCGGCGTTGTGGTTGGCAACGCGCTGGCCATCGCTGCTGTTGTTGTTGTTGTCGCACTGCCGACAACCGTGGTCGGCGAGGACGAAGTTGAGGGACCAGCCGATGAGCCCGAGGCATTGGATGTGGAAGATGATATGCTGCCTGCAATGATGAGACCAATATTGCTTGAATTTGACGGCACATGTATTGTTGAGTCATCGGCAATGCCGTTAGTCAATGTAACGGCATCATTGTGTTGATCATAATTGACGCCAGGTGGCGCTGAGCTGCGCAAGGCAATGCTGGCATGTGGCTCAACATTCAAACTGTTAGTGTTGTTGCTATTGGCTGAGCCTATGTCAAAAGTAAGTAAAACAATAATTAAATAAATATTATATAATTTATATATAATTCACTATGAGCACTAACCGGAATGTCGTAATAGTTTCTCACTGTTGCTGCTCGCATTCGCCACCGTGCGTCTTATCAGCAGTTGTCCTTCGCCAGCGATTACGGCAACGCCACCATCCAGGCCGTTGCCCGCAGCGATAGCCGCCACGGCAGCAGCAGCGGCCGCATCGAGCGCCGGCTGCGGTGGACTCTCATTGCCGCTTATCGAACAGCTGCTGTCATCTTCGATTGAGTATTCTTCAGAGATTTCAATGTCGGCCGCTGTCGTTTGGGCTTTGGGCAGCAGTTCAATTGGCGCCAATGGCGGACAAACGCTGCACATGAGCCGGTAGGCGGACTCACGACTTATAAAACTGCCGAAGACATGACGCTCATCGGCGGTGGCCACGCCGACGGCATTTGGTATAATTTTGGCGGTTTTCTCTTTGGAAATTTTCGTCACCGATGACGTGGGTATGACAACCTGACGTATGAGTAATAATTATTAAAGGCTTTTGTGTGTAGGGGAGGAGGGGCTGAAGCTTACCTTTGTCACATAACCGAATACATTGGAATAGAAGGCGAAATGCTGATCTGTGATATAAAGATGTCCTTGCAATAAAATATCACTGACCAAAGCGCATGAAAAATCTAAAAAATATAAACAAAAAATTTAATAAAATTAATTAATAATTTTTTTATGACAGAACAACTTACAATTAATTAATTTTTCATCCTTTGAAACTTGCGAAAAATGCCGATGGAATTTCTTTACACGTGAACTGGAGACTTCTTTGCGTTTCTTCTCTTTGCCGGCAGGTGGCGTCGCGGTAGCAACAGTACCGGCCGCAGCGGCAGCGGCAGCATTTGAATTCGCCGCCACTGCAGCCGACTGCTGATCATGTTGCTTCGCCGTGTTGTGGCCGGCGCCGCTTATGGCGCTCGTCGCTCCTGTGTTCGACGTCGTCGCTGTCGCGGTCGCTGCCGCTGTTGACGTTGCACCAACTGTTGCGCTGCCGCTGCTGCGTATGCTGCTGTTCGACTGCACCGAGACCAGCGGATTCAGTGTGTTTGTTGTATAACTGGTGTGACGCAACGATCTGTAATGCACAAATAGAAGTGATTAGTTATTTTCACTTAAGTGCATAAAATTTATTACATGTTATTGGCTGCTGCCAAGTTTCTCAAAGTGTTAAAAAACTAATTGTTAAGAATTGCAGCTAGCATGACTTTTAGCTGCGCTACAACTCAAGTATCTTTTACTAGTGCATTCTCACTCAAAAGTAAGCGCCGTTAAGCGTTCTCTTTTGCTCATGGCACATGGCGCACATTATTCAAAGTATTTCAATTCAAGTTTTTCCAATGAAACGCTAATGCCATAAGCACTGATAACGGCATAAATGAGCGCTAGAGACCTAATCGAAGTGTTTGCCAGCTTAAGGCAAACATTTATTTATAATAATTATTAATAAAATTTAACATATTAAACTATTTTGATTTACATTTAATTTTCTACCAAAATTGGTAAAATTTTTTAACTTTTACGCCTTATAAATTATTGTTTATTAATTTTTATTTTTTTTATTTATTTTTCCCACATTTGTGTTTTGAATTCAAACAAATTTTGTTTGCAATTATTTTCGAAAATTGTTACAAACTTCTTTAGCTTGCCGATGTGCCTTACACTGTAGTGGAGCGCGAAAAACAAAGCGTTTCAAATAATATTTACATGCTATTTAGCCAAATGTCACGTTTATCAAATAGAAAATTGCAAAGAGCGATTAAACAAGTTCATATAACTAATTTATGGCCCAGTCATTGTGGGCCTCAGGATCGATTGTATCTCGATAGAGAAGAGAAACAGCTGCGTTGCACAAATGCCATAAAAAGAACACATTTTGCAATAATTTATTAACAATCATAGAGAGCCAAAGGAGGCTTTTAAGCAACGATCGCACATCGATCGGCATTTGGGAACGTTGCCCTAAAACAGACTTTGTGCAGAAGCTTACAAGAGTTGTTACACCGGCAATGAGTGAAGTACAATCTCTGGTGGCCCGCGCATGAGTCATGCGTCATGCAGCGATGGCCGAGAGTAGTTTCTGATAAGCTTATCACGCGATTTATGACCATTCAATTGTATGTTAGTTACGAATATGTGCGAATTCTTGTAACTGTTCGGTCGTTCACTATGACTCAACTCATTTGCGTTGAGTGCATCTGTAAACCTGCCAATTACAATGAAATTCCATACAATTTGGGGGCGCAAGAGTTCGGCTGCCTTGAGTTCATGGCACGCCCACCAAAAAGCGCACCTTTTTCCAACGAATTATTGTTGAAAACAATTACCTTAACGCCCAAAATCATTGAAGGCCACAAGCAGTAAGACAACAAAAAGTAACGAGTCATAAGCAAACGGTTACTTCACGCCAAGACAATATCTTTGGCGTGCAATTAAGTAAACCGAGTAAGTAACGAATTATACTAAAGCGATTACTCGGCATTTGAAGATCATATTAATGTAAAAGAACACTTTAATTTTTCAAATGCTTTCGTTCAGCTAACTAAACAACTGTAACGAGTCATATGCCAACAATTACTTGTCTCTTTTACAGCTTCATCACTTACGGCGTTGAACTATAATGTTGTCGTAGCTTTGTGCTTGCATCCAGACCGCCGCCGCCATTTGGATCACAACTAACCCCATTGTTGTTGTGATTGCTGCTGCTCAATTCAATGTGTGAGATGCGTTTGAATTTCTTAGCTATGTTAGCAACTTTGGATTGACGTAAGCCCGATTTACGCGGCCGTGGACATTCTGCGCCGACTTCGTTTGCCGTCAACGGCAATGCGGCGTTTTCACTTGTCGTCGCCGCGTTTACATCATTTTCACTGAGTGCATGGTAGATGATGCTAACGCCAGCATCAGCGCCGGCATTGACGCCAGCGTCAGCGTCACCGGCTAACGGTTTGGTAATCATCTTTTTATTTATTCAATATGTTATTAACTTGCAACAATATTTGCTGCTTAAAGAACACACGTGAATTTTTCTTGTTTTACTTTTAAGAAGTCTTTTCTTTTTAGCAAATTGAAAAACAGAAAAAAAATGGCAAGGCAAATTAATAATGCCGTTATTTTGCGGCACTTTGTTCACAGCACATTTGGCACTTCTTTGATTTGTTGTCTTTTTCCGTTTGTTGTTATTTTGTTACTTGCGTTATTTAAAATAACAACGACAACGAATTTTTTTTAGCGCTGAGCACTTTGCGCTTTCGCTGGCGCGTTTTGAAACAACAAGTGTAAAAGTTGGGATGATCAATTCTTATTCAAAAAAATACGAACTGATAAGAAGAAGAAGTACTTATCTACTTTGATGCGCGCAATTTCTGATGTTAACACATAGAGCCCTTATATATAAATACGCGGGTATTTCGTATTGCATTTCCTTTTATACTTGAAACACAAGTGAGCCAAAAGCGTCGACTTTGACGCAAAAGTGTCGACGCAGACGCGAAGGGAAGAGAGGACAAAATTGACCCCCCTAGGTAGAAAACTACCTAGATTTGGAGGAACGGGAAAATCGCCCAGGGCACGCATCGCGACATGCGACAAGTCAATTTTCTTTTTGCGTGTCATTCCGTGTCAGCGTGTCATGACACATTCCTCTCTGAGAGTGTTTGCTCTCAGTAATACTGATTACAAAAAATGCTACCTTTGCTTATTCTCACAAACGTGCGCTCTCCCACACAAACGCACACGCATACTCCCACTCTCTTTCGTTGAAGGTATTTTGTTTTTGTTTCGCTTGTATCACGTTGTATTTTTTTTTTATTAATTTTGCTTTATGTCATACGCACAAGTTGCGACGATAAGAGAAATTCTGATTGACATAATCAATCGCAACGTGACGGCATTGCTGCTGGAGCAGTGAAATTATGATTGGAAAATTTTATATATTCCTGCTGAGAGCAAATTGTTGTTGTTGTTGTTATGCTGCAGCCATAAAGGGCAAATTCTATTTATAGCAATTAAAGCTGTCAATCTGCCCCCGCTCTGTCAAAACCATGCACTTATATTTGTTGTCATTTAATTAGTTTGCTACTGAAAATGCTTATTAGATAATGCACTTTGTATGCAATTATAATACTTTGTTTTCCCTTATTTTTGAAATCATTATTTTTTTGTCACTCTCACACTTTCGGTTTCTTTTTTTTTATTATTATTTTTTTTTGTGTCAATTAAAATTATCAATTTCAATTCAACTTTTGCTCTTTCTTTTTGCTATTGTACTACTTTTTTTCCTTTTTTTTAAGTACGTCTGCTTGAGAAATTTATTTAATAATTTTGAGTGATGATAAAAATCTTCTTTTTTTATTTTATTTTTTTTTTTTTGACAGTTTTCAAGTGCTGCAGGTTTGTTTTTATCATAAACACACAGAGTCATGCACACATACGCGCATACACATGAACAAACCCCTTGGGTGTGTAATTCACTGCGCCTATCATGGCACGGCAGTTGATTTAGTTTTTTTTTCAAGGGGTATTTTTCTTTTTTTTTTTTTATTTAAATTAATTATATTTCTTGATTGCCTTTCTTTGAAGTAACAAAGTTTTGCTTATTCATGGGCGACTTCATTGTGTGTTAGGAGAGGAATATTGTGAAAATGTCATGTGGATCATGTCAGTGATTTGAGACTTTAATAAGACTATAGGTTTAAAACTACAGCACTTCAAGACCATTGGAACGTTGGATCTCAAATGTGTGCTATTGCTATGAAAAATCGCAAGAAGCCTTTGAACAACTAATAAGCTTAAAATTATCATTAATATCATGACACAACTATATGAATTCAAGCATCGAAAGGAACATCAGTTCATTGTATCAGAAGTAGCATGTTTGATTAATTACAAAAATATGTTGATTATACCGTAAACCTTTGAAACCCGAACGAAGATAAGATGACTCATAATAATAATATTAATGATTCAGGTCAGTTTTTTGCGCTACCAACGCAACGACCAATAACTCTTTTATTGGGTACGCATTAGGGGCTGACAACAGACACGTTTATGTGAAGCGTCCATGACTCACAGCCCATCGAAGGCGCACGCTTATCAACGCCAATTGTGAGTCACATTTGGCAAAGGAAAATTGTTGAGGAGATACAAATGGAATATATGTACAGATACATGAAAAATCAAGCGATACCCATGATAAAGTGAAGTCGCGTGCCCAAAAACGCCGTTGCATTAAATAGTTGTGTAAAACCAAAAAATAAATAAATAAATAACAAGAAAAAACAATGACAGTTTGACAAATTAATGATAAGCAAAGCGTCAAAATTGTGGGGTGGTGGGTTGGCAAATAAATGGGTAAAACAAAGAGTTAATAAAACAATTAAGTCGAAAGCAATAGACGGCGTGACCCATTCAAGAAATGTTATCAAGGCACCTGTAACAACACCTGAGCCTATATTCAAATAAAAGCGCAAAAAATAAACTTTAATTGTATTGAAATAATAATAAAAAAAAATGAAGTAAATTTCGCAGAATTTCTTATCTTTACGCTGCTGGCACTTAGCACCATTGCGGAAGCATTGCAGCGGTTGGTCGAAGGGCGTGGAGGCCGGGCAGGTTGCTTGATTGGGCAAGCAACAAACACTGATAAGCATGTCAGTGCTAAGACAACGAAATCGTTTGTTTTTGTATTTGTTATTGTTCTTCTTGTTGCTATTCCTGTGTTTGCAGCAACAGGTGTGCAAAAGTATAACAATAAAAAAAGTGCCTTGATATGAAGACAAATGTAATCGTATATTTTTAATACACTGCACGTGGGTTCAACCAACTGGTAATCAAGTAAAGACATTGGCAATCATACATTTAAGTTTGAGAAGGAAAAATACGAAGAAGAAGTTAATAGTCAGATACAAAGTGTTAGACAGATAGATAGCTAGTAAGCTAAATGGATAACGCGATCTAGATATCAAGATAACTTATGAGATACTTTCTTGTTATAATTCGGTAGATACTTGTTGAAGCATGAACAGATGATGTAAAGATGTAAATAAAGAAGGTATAGAACATATTGATCGAAATCGAATTAAAGTCCTAGAAGTCTCCTGATCCTATAGCCCTCTGTCGGGTGGGCATGTGTATTGGCAGCTTGGAAAAGTTGTTCTTCAATACACATTAGCGATTTGTCATTGGACTTTCGGAAGATATTGTCAATTATTTTTTGGTATTTACACTTCATTTCTTGGAAAAATGTTTAAATTTTACAATCGCTCTTCAGCTTTCTGTTTATGGGCTTCACCAATAAGCCAATGATGGTCATTCCCTGCATGAGTTTTTCATTACAATATAAAAACGATTGTCACATGAAAAGAGCTTGGGTAATATTATGTTTTACGCATATCGTATCAATAAACACATGACCACAAAATTTATGAATTGTCACATGAAACGCTTTTGGAAATATCATGTCATACTTTTTGAAAATAAAACAGTTAAAATTGCGAATGTGATTAAAAGGTGGCTTATCTAAGTTTGTGTTTGCCAAAAGTGTAAAGATAAGATGTTTATCAATGAAAAGTTGTGTTAAAAAAACTGATGAACTAATGGCATAGTACCTCTGCAACTGTTATGGACATATCACAGTCTATTTGTGCTACCCGAAATGTGCTTCTGCAACTGTAAAGCACAGACGAATAGCACAAACTCATGCTTGTCAAACTGTAGACTACTTGTATGAGTGGCTGGGCAAAGCGAATTGCGTTGAAGCAAATATACAGCGCTCCTACAACTGTAACGATGAGACGAATGTGCTAAAGGCATGCTTGCCAAACTGTAGACTACAAGGCATGTCAACAAGGAAGCATGATTCTCGGTCAATCAATCGAAACAAACACTTACTTGCTATCGTATTTAGCTGGTGTCGTGTGCTCACGCGTCGATGTCGACGTTGTTGTGGATGTCGTTGAGTCACCGCTGTGACAGGACTCTGGCAATGAGGTTTGTTGGCAATATTGCAAGCGTTTTTGTTCTTGTTGCAGTTGCAGTTGCACATTAACGCTGTTCGCAGATCTATAAATAAAGTGAAGCACAGTTTTAGGCTGACATGAGAACTTCACATTTGTCATCGACATCACTACCAAAAAAAACGTTATCAGGAGTTATCATGCTTTGCAAGATAAGCAAAAAAAAAGCTTTTAGCTCGTCATATAACTAAGCTAAGCGAATACAAAATTATATGTGAGTGGAGTGTCTGTAAAACTGTAACTGTAAAGCTATTAATAAATAAGGACTAAACTACTTTTACGTCTTTTTTAGCGTCATCTATTGGGTTTTGTAAATATTTTGTAAAAAGAAAATAATAAAACAAATAAAAAGTCGCAAGAAATTATAAAACAAATGTTCTCGCCAAATATGCGAAAAACCAAATTTTTTTGCATTACAAATTGTAGATTCTGACGTATGTTCTCATGCGTCGGTTAGGCACATGTGTCATTCTTATTTTGTATTTTAGTAAACATAAGTCGCTGTTACTTTTTCGCACGATCGTAGGATTTTTCAATTGAAATATAACAGTATTACAGTTTTTTTGTGCATAATGAAAGCTTTAAGACAAGAATGCCAGTGATGCTGTCGACCAACAAGAAGCGCAAGCACGTGCGTCGTATGTGTCTATTAAAACGTGTGCAACTTGAGACAAATACTATATAAAATGTTTGGATTTGTCTTGCCGTCAATCCATGCTTTGCTTCATGTGTCATTTTATTTCATATGCGCAACACTTTGCCGTATGCATACATAAAAGCGTTGCATACTTGAGTATTGAATTTTAAATCAAAAGTGTAATTTGAGAAAAACATGTCAATTTGACAATTTAAATATCAAATTTATATACTTTTGAATATAATATTGCAAAATTGCAAAATAAATACACTTATATGATGTAACTAATAGTCGAACAACACGATAACGAGCCTTAATATTAGCAATTAGCAAACAAAAAATATGAAACATTTCTCATAGCGAATAATTTGTTTTTCAATAATTTATTACTATTTGTCGTTGCGGTCGCACTTTGTAATTGACATCGCATGTCGTTGATAAATGCATGATATATTTTCACTGTTTAACAAAATGCATTTGAATAATTGCGATAATTGCACCGTTTCCGTGCAAAGGGCACGCGGAAAAGAGACAACAGCAACAAAGGACAACAATGGTGCTCAGGCGCCTTTGTGAAAGACTAACAGTGTTGCTCATATTTTATGCAAGTTGGGTAATTTGAAGTGTAATTGCGCGTTTAAGTGACGCATATCTCGTTTAAACATGCACGCACTTGCTGCATGTCAAATTAAATGGAAATTAACTTAATTAAAACGTACACAATATTGGGAAAGCAATAAAAAGGCTTTGAAGAGCATTACGCCTGATTTATGTAAGCATATTGTGGGCGTGCCAACGTGCTAACATTGCGTATACTTGATTTTACTCTAATCTATGGAAAGTTCTAGAAACCGAATTTCAAAACCCAAGTTACCTGCGCTGAAACATCAACCTAAACTTCAATGGGCCGAATAAAAATTCATTAGTACAATTTTCCGGCAATAGCACACAAGACTTTCAGTTTTTTCTTTTCCCTTCTATTTTTGTGCACGTTTTTTTTCATTTTTGTTTTTTATTTATTTATTATTAATTTGGTATCAAAATTCGTTAATAGTTAAAAAAAGCCAACATAAAATGCCGCAAACAAATCGCAATATGTTGAGCACATACGAGCAGGATGAGTTGCATCGCTGGCTGAAGACGCACAACATCAATGGGGAGTGGCAAGATAACGTTGTGAAGTTTGATGGAGTGTGTGCGGATTGGACTAGCGGGTTGGCCGGTACTATTGGATCTGTTTCATCGACGAACGAGACGGCGGGTTGGCGTGGCGGTGGTGCGGGCGGTGGTGGAAAAAAAAAAAAAAAAAAAAAAAAAAAAAAAAAAAAAAAAAAAAAAAAAAAAAAAAAAAAAAAAAAAAAAAAAAAAAAAAAAAAAAAAAAAAAAAAAAAAAAAAAAAAAAAAAAAA